>LR812520.1:4606615-4609115 GCA_903798195.1 Danio kyathit | reverse complement strand
AATAGACAAAATAATTAAAGATATGATCAGACTGTAAAAGATATGGAAGTAGTATCCGTGACGTCACCCATAGGTTTATGAAGAACCCAAAAGAAGCTACCAGAAAGCGTGGCCGACCGTCGCCATTTTGTTCGCGCGTCATCTCACCAACCCCAGGCATACCATACAAGGGCAAAGAGGCGGAGCGTGAGCAGATCTACAGACGCATGCTGGCATTCTGCTTAGACGGGCTTTCCTATGGGAGAAACGCTTAATACTTCATCACCTGAGACTCGTTTGTGTTCTGACCACATGTGCTTGGTTGTACACTTTATCAATAAAGTGTTTAGACTTTTAAAAACACTGTTTCATAAGCAACGTCACAAGCGCAATGCATTACACATTGAGCCACTAAGCATTGTGCTTATGACGTTTTTCAACAGGAGGAAAGTGCGAATTACTTCCAAAAACTTCAGATATAGTCTGTGTTAGTAAATGCAAGGCTAATTATGAAGTCCAGGCAGAACACTGTATGACAACGCTTCAGATGACTGTTCTAGAACCTACAGCTAATAATCTGTCAGATTCTGGAGTGCATTACAGCTCTAAAGAACATTATAATTGATAAATGACCTTAAATAAAACAAATACATTCATAGAGATGGTATATAATTTCACTCACCTGGCAAATGGAGGCCACGTGAATGGCTTGTGAGCACAATTAAGTGCACACAGCATGCCATATCATCTGATAATTGCAGGAAATAATTCCAAAAGGCAGCTGACTGTGTAAAGCCACATAAAACAACACAAAAATACGATGAATATGCCGAGATCAGCGGCTAATCAGCCGTAATCAGCTGAGGTGAAGTGACGGCGACCAGCGAGACCTAGCTGTCACTCAAGTGGCCACGCCCTTAATTATGCAAACTTAATATAACCTAATATAAGGGAAACGGATGAGTTATAAAATAATTCACCCTCTCACAGTTGTCATGAAGGGTAATATCAGCTATATGAACCAAAATCGTTCTTTGTACCAGGCTGTAAACACCTTGTTTTATGCTGTAAAGTTGGCCATTCTAGCAGTGGGCTCAATAGAAATTTGCTCTATTATGGAGCCAGGACTAGCGGAATTTCCATGAATTGCAGTTTCAGTTACTTCCGTATTGGCTTCCCGAGGGAGAGCGGGAGGTTGCCGCTTGGATATGATAAATAACTTTCAGAATAACCTACCACTGTGGTAGAGTTTTCAGAAAGTATAACAAATTACAAAGTCCTACTAAAACTAAAGCAACTATATGATAACTATATTAGCATCCAAACAAACGCAATATTTTTCTGTATTGTTTACTCTCCCAACACCAGTGGTAAGGCCTAAAGTTTAAATAGAGTGGATGTTGGTAAAATAGTGTGATATCCTTATGTTATAGTGTAGTATACACTACACAAGACAAAAGTCTTGTCGCCTATCCAAGTTTTAGGAACAGCAAATAATAACCTGATTTCTAGTTGATCATTTGGTATCAGAAGTGGCTTATATGAAAGGCAAAGGCCTCTAGATTACGCTAATTTGACCAAAATAAAATATAATCATGCCTTGATTTTTAATGACTTAATTAGGACAGTAAGGTCTGACTTTGCTTAGACAAAAGTCTTGTCACTAAACAGAAATAATGTCCAGTATAGAATATAAAGTCATGCTGCAGTGGAAACAGAATGAATATTGTGTCTGACTCCATCATGAGCTTGGAGGACTGCATCCATACATCATCAGACTCAAATCACTTATTAATAAAGTCATCTGGAATGGCAAAGAAAGCGTTCTTGCAGGACTCCCAGAGTTCATCAAGATTCTTCAATGCCTCCTTCATCTTACCCCAGACATGCTCAATAATGTTCATATCTGGTTACTGGGCTGGCCAATCCTAGAGCACCCTGACCTTCATTGCTTTCAGGAACTTTGATGTGGAGGCTGAAGTTTGAGAAGGAGCGCTATCCTGCTGGAGAATTGTCCCTCTCCTGTGGTTTGTAATGTAATGTCAGCACAAATGTCTTGATACCTCAGGCTGTTGATGTTGATCATCCACTCTGCAGATCTCTCGCACGCCCCCATACTGAATGTAATCCCAAACCATGATTTTTCAATAACTTGTGTGATTTCTGTGAGAATCTTGGGCCCATCCGGGTTCCAGTAGGTCTTCTTCAGTATTTGTGATGATTGGGATGCAGTTCAACAATTAATTCATCTGACAAATCTACCTTCTGACACTTTTCCAAATCATCAACTAGAAGTCAAGTTATTATTTGTTTTTCTTAAAACTGGGATCGACAACAAGACTTTTGTCAGGTAGTGAAGATATAAATATGTTATAGGTGAATTGGGTAAAGATTGGTGAATCTGGCTTGTTTTATATATGGTCTGAAGCTTTAACCTCGCGGATGAGCAGATCTGTTTTTTTTTTAAGTTCACCATGTAAATAGCAAATCCCCTGGATATGATCACAGCTCACACTGAAAA
>LR812520.1:4526615-4599115 GCA_903798195.1 Danio kyathit | reverse complement strand
TGCCTTGCACATAGTCAAGCATTTATACTTCTGCATGCTGTTTGTGTTGCTCTGCAATAACACTTCCGAAACGCTAGCTGACAGTGAGGTTTTTATGTTCCCCTGTGTCGAGTTTCTTTGCGGCTGTTTTGTTTTTTCTGAACTCTACCTTAATGCACAAGTAGCTCAAACTCCCTCATTCAGAGACGGGAACTGGTGAACGTGCAACAACTTTAATCAAAAGGTAAACACAAAACAACAGTTTCCATCTAGAGCTACTTCATGGGACTCGACACTTGTAAACACTTGCCGCAATGGGTTCGCGCCACTCTCGGTCCCGCCCACACTGGTCACAGCTACCAAACTGACCAATCATAGAGGTTGCGCTATGCGTTGTTCAGACATCTATTTACATTCTAGTTACCCGCGCGAAGGCTGTGCCGAAGAATACGCGTGCACTTGACACAGAAGTATAAATCAGCCTTTACTTAGCAACCACTCAGAACACCTTAGCGATATCATCACATCAGCAAACAATCACTAGCACTGTGGACCAAAAATAGACTCTGGAGTAACGCTCTGATAAGCTCACGAGGGGCTGTATATTCTTCGGAGTCTGCACATATGATCGTATGATTATGTATTCATTAAAGTCCCATCAAAACGGCTCCCCAAACAGTTTTCAGGCAAGCAGCCAACTCCCACCGCATACATATTTTTATGAGAGGGGCCCCCCAGAAACCCCCGCCCCTGCTTGTTTTTAGTGGCCCTGGCTGTGAATGGAAACACTTAACTCCCATAATAAATTACTCAGCCTCAGTGATGCCATACTCAACACAAGGCCCTCCGCCTCTGCCGGGCCACAGGGTGAGTCATGAAGGAGCGTTCAGAAGCACGCGGTGCTGCCATTATCAGCGGCAGGGTGTAGATAAGGTTTCAGGCCAACTCTTCCTCTCCAAGGGTGGAGCAGGTATTCTTACACTGCTCTGAAGTGTAGACTTGGCCCTTTGCATCAAGCTTGATGTGGGGGGAATTGTGTTTAAGGTGTGTATGACCGCTACAAAGAAGTTCTGTAAAAGCAAGCAAATATTGAAGAGAAATTTACCACGACACAAGATGATCTTGGAAAAAAAAGTCACCAGGACTTAATTTGGAGTGACTATGGGGAATTTGGACAAAAGGTGTATGGCCATACACACAAAGGGCTTTGCAATCATGAGGGGGGGTCTCTCTATACCATCACAAGTGTGGAGCATCCATGCCTGCTATTGGTGGAGTGGAGAGAGACAGACATAGAGGCAATTCGGTGGATGGGGATGATGGGAAGGCCATGGTGGGTATTGGCCAATGGAGGGGTTACAACCCTACTCTTTTATGACCATGCGATTTTTAATGACCACAGAGAGTCAAGACCTTGGTTTAATGTTTCATCCGAAAGACAGCGTTCACTGACAATATGGTGTCCCCTTCACTATACTGGGGCATTAGGACTCACACAGACCACAGGTTGAGTGCCCCCTGCTGGCCTCACTAACACCACTTCCAGCAGCAACCTAGTTTTTCCCATGTGGTCTCCCATCCAGGTACTGACCAGGCTCAGCCCTGCTTAGCTTCAATGAGTAACAGGTCTTGGGTTGCAGGGGGACATGGCTGTGGCCGCTGCTCGGATGCTGTTTGGTGTGTGTGTGTGTGTGTGTATGTGCTAGAGAAGAGAGAGGAGAACAGAGTATCACTGTTAATTTAACTCCAAAATTTTTTCGTAATGGCTTAATTAATACGCATTGGACTGTGAGTCCAAGATTTGTTTACGTGACGAATTTTTCTCTAGTGAATACGAAAAAAAAAGTGTAAAAAAATTTTGGACTTTGCCTTTTTTCACTCACGCAAACGCAGGTTGCCAGATTGACGGCACCAACAGGAGCGTGCCTGACTATTGCGCATACAACGTATCCTAGCTACAAGCGACGACACGCCATAAAAGGAATATTTTCCATATTAAAGGAAGTGTTTGTCCTAACCATCACCTGGAATTTCTATTTTAGTAACGGTTTCTATTTCTCACGTAAACTGGCAGTGGGCTGGTTATAGAGGCCAAAACAAAGACAGACCTTCTGACATGGAAAGCACATTTTCAAAGTAGATTAACTGACTTTACCATTTGTTTTTCAGATCAACGAATATGTTCGCTTAGCATGAGTCTTAAATATCTGCAAACATATTATGATATTTCTATGGTTTGTTAAGTTTATTTATAAACTATTTTCGAGAGGATCCTGTGCTTATGATTGACCACAGCTGGTCCCTCATTAGCTAACACATGATTCACCAATCAGATGAATCCAAACACACTATAAATAACCAGAGTTTCTTACCTCAGTATCTTCGTCTTGAAGAATCCTTCAACCCCTACTCCTTCTCTCTTTTCCTAGATGGGGCAGCAAGGTGGCCCAGAGATTAGTACTGTTGCCTCACAGCAAGAATGTCACTGGTTCAAGTCCTTACCAGGCCAGTCGATGTCTCTGTGCAGAGTTTACATGTTCTCCCACTCGGGTGGTTTTTCCCCAGGTTCCCCGGTTTCCTCATACAGTCCAAAGACATGGCACTATAGATGAGCTCTTAGTCAGGTTCCTACCTATACCTTTCAGTCAGCAGTTTATCTCTCCAAAGCAAACCCTATAATCAGTATTAGGTCTTAAATAAACCAGGGCAGTTCTCGAGACCTACCTGAGCCCAAACTTCCCTCTCGTCCTTCAAATGTGAGGGAGCCCCGGGCTGAAGGATCTTCTGAGCTCAGGGCTCTCTCCCAGGACAGCATGCCAAACACGCTTTATTATCAATCATCAGCTAAGTGTGAACTCTTGATAGAAGAGTCAAAAACTTACATACAGACACAATGCATGTAGGTTCTCCTTACATCAGGGATGTCCTGGAGGGCCAGTAACCTGCATGTTTTAGTTCCAACCCCAATTAAACACACCAGAACCAGCTAATCAAGCTCTTTCTAGGTATACTAGAAACTTCCAGGCAGGTGTGTTGACAAAATTTGGAGCTAAACTATGCAGGACACCAGCCCTCCAATTCTGGGCCATGTTTTCCAAAAGCGATGTAAGCCTGACATCATGGATATTATTGTTTAAAAGAACTCTTTCCTGAAGTCAATGGCAGTTTCCCAGAATGCATTCTTATACGATTGTTTGTCCCTGTGTTCTTTCTCTATGCCATAATCGACTGTCAAAACGCATTTCCAAAAGTGAAGAACGCAAGTACAGAGGATGCATCAAGTTACTCAAATGTGACTTGCAGACATAAGACATCTGAATCATTAGAAATCGTAGAAGTCATTGCGGATGGATGATGTGCAGAAGCCTGTGAATGTTAGACTTTGAATTCTCACTCAGGAGATTCAAGTTGTAATCTCAAATGTGCAAGTGCTCATGAAAGTGAACAGATTTGTGAGTTTTATTTCACCATACTTTCATTGAAGAGTATTAAAGGGGTCCTATTACGCAAAAATCACTTTTATAAGAGGTTTAAACACAGTGGTATGGTGACAGTGTGTGAATATAAGCAGCCTCTAATGGTAAAACTTAACTAATTATAATTGTTATAATCACACTTGATAAAAACAGTCTGCAGAAACATTTTGATTGACATTCTCCCTTTGTACGTGTCATCAGAGGGGGAAAGCCCCACCCACTAGTGACATTCACTCCCTCATTAGCATAAAACATCAGTCTTGTTTTTGAATCTGCCGCTATGCTGACACACAGAAATTTGTAGCTCCTCCCTCTTTCGAAAAGAGCACATGCTCATTTGAATTTAAAGCGACAGTCACCAAAACACCACAATTAAAATCAAAGCCTAAAAGTGGCAATATCAAAGAGTTATAAAACATTATTCATGCTGTATTTTGAGCTGAAACTTCACACACACTCTAGATACATCAGAGACTTATTTTACATCTTGTAAAAGGGGGCATAATAGGTCCCCTTAAACTTCAACAAAGCATGGGTAATATAAGTGGCACCATTTAAATCAAACCTATTAACACACACATAAAACACAAACATATATACCTATAAATTACGCATATGTGTATATTTTTGGATGTTTAACAAAATATCACACATGCACGCTAATATGAAATCCACACCAATTGACCATGACAGTAATGAATGCATAAGTAAACGCAAGTTATCCAGAAGCGTATAGGCACTGTGTAGTTTATAAGTGTATACACTCATCGGCCACTTTATTAGGTACAACTTACTAGTAACGGGTTGGACCCCCTTTTGCCTTCAGAACTGCCTTAATCCTTCGTGACAGATTCAACGAGGTACTAGAAATATTCCTCAGAGATTTTGCTCCATATTGACATGATAACATTACACAGTTGCTGCAGATTTGCCGGCTGCACATCCATAATGCGAATCTTCTGTTCCACCACATCCCAAATGTGCTCTATTGAATTGAGAACTGGTGACTGTGGAGGCCATTTGAGTACAGTGAACTCATTGTCATGTTCAAGAAACCAGACTGAGATGATTCGCACTTTCTGACATGGCACGTTATCCTGCTGGAAGTAGCCATCAGAGGATGGGTATAAGGAATGGACATGGTCAGCAACAATACACAGGTAGGCTGTGCCGTTGATCCGATGCTCAATTGGTACTAATGAGCCCAAAGTGTGCCAAGAAAATATCCCCCACACCATTACACCACCACCACCAGCCTGAACCGCTAATACAAGGCAGGATGAATCCATGCTTTCATGTTGTTGATGCCAAAATCTAAGCCTACCGTCCGAATGGCACAGCAGAAATCGAGACTCATCAGACCAGGCAACGTTTCTCCAGTCTTCTATTGTTCAGTTTTGGTGAGTCTGTGTGAATTGTAGCCTCAGTTTCCTGTTCTTAGCTGACAGGAGTGGCACCCAGTGATGTGGTCTTCTGCTGCTGTAGCCCATCTGCCTCAAGGTTGGACGTGTTGTGTGTTCAGAGATGCTCTTCTGCAGACCTCGGCTGTAACGAGTGCTTATTTGAGTTACTGTTGCCTTTCTATCAGCTGGAACCAGTCTGGCCATTCTCCTCTGACCTCTATCATCAACAAGGCATTTGCCCCCACAAAACTGACTGAATCTTTTTCAGTCCATTCTCTGTAAACCCTAGAGATGGTTGTGCATGAAAATCCCAGTAGATCAGCAGTTCCTGAAATACTCAGACCAGCCCGTCTGGCACCAACAACCATGCCACGTTCAAAGTCACCTTTCTTCCTTATTCTGATGCTCGGTTTGAACTGCAGCAGATCGTCTTGACCATGTCTACATGCCTAAATGCATTGAGTTGCTGCCATGCGGTTGGCTGATTAGAAATCTGCGTTAACGAGCAGTTGGACAGGTGTACCTAATAAAGTGGCCGGTGAGTGTATATGCATGTTTTATGTATTTGTTGATAAGCGAAGTTGGATTTAAATCCTATGTAGCGCCACATATAACTTCATATATAAAATCCCACACATATACATATAGTAAAAAAGTAACAAAATATAATGTAGTTATGACTTTTTCCTAATGTTTTATTATTTGTGCATTGGGTGGTGCTGTTCCTCTATTTAAAATGTGCTGGAGCAAGAAAATCACAGCACATCTCGACTCTCTTATTTTATAAACTGTGTCCTTTTGAGTCTCATCCTTCGTTTAGGGTAGCCTGTCAGTCTCTCCTACATGAATGTCAGTTCGTTTATTGGGATTTTGAAACAGTCACTGTAATGTAAGTAATACTAAACACCACAGACATGCAATAATGTTTCGCGCTATTTCTGTTTTCAGAAGGAAATCTCTAATGGTTATATATAACCACATAATTACAACTAAACTTTCGATGTACAATGAATTCTTAGGTGCAGCAAGGTGGCTCAGTGGTTAGCACTGTCGCCTCACAGCAAGAAGGTTGCTGGTTCAAGTCCCGGCTGGGCCAGTTGGCATTTCTGTGTGAAGTTTGCATGTTCTCCCCATGTTAGCGTGGGTTTCCCCTACAGTCAAAAGACATGCGCTATAAGTGAATATAGTTCCTTCATGTTGTCCCAACACAAACTGAGTTAATATTATGGTTTATACAGATTTAAGTAGATTGAACAAAAAAGGGTCCCACTTTATATTGTGTCGCTTATACCTGTGAACTTACATGGTAATTAGATGTGTAAGTAGTCTGTAACTACAGTGTATGTACACACTGGTACAGAGTATTTACTTGTGTATTACTGGTGTAACTACACTCATGTAACAACCAACTGAATAGTATGTGTAAGTACAAATGTGTAACAGGACATTGGTAACAACAGTAGGAAAGTACACATCTGTAACAAGAATTATGTAAGTGCATTGTGTAACAACAATATGCACTTGCAGATGTTTTCCCACTTCCACACCTGTTTGCAGATCATGCACTTGTGAACACTGTATGGCAGAACTAATGCTGCATTAGAAGGTTTCACCTTGTGATACAAGTGTACTTGCATGGTAAATCCACAGGATTCACTCAATATAAAGTGTAAAATGGTCACAAATTACTGTTCATACATTCATTCATTTTCTTTTCGGCTTAGATGGGTTGCAGCTGGAAGGGCATTCACTGTGTAAAACATATGCTGGATAAGTTGGCGGTTCATTCCGCTGTGGCAACCCCGGATTAATAAAGGGACTAGGCCGAAACAAAAATTAATTTTATTTTAAACTTTATATTGTGGACCGTTCCTGTGGAGTTACCATGTAACTACACTGTTATTAAAGTGTTGCATAGAAGATATTTCTACAAGTTACACAGTAATTTGTGACCATTTTACACTTTATATTAAGTGGACAGTTCCTGTGGAGTTACCATGTAAGTACACTGGTATCACAAGTTGAAACCTTCTAATGCAGCATTAGTTCTGCCATACAGTGTTCACAAGTGCATGATCTGCAAACAGGTGTGGAAGTGGGAAAACATCTGCAAGTACATATTGTTGTTACACAATGCACTTACATAATTCTTGTTACAGATGTGTACTTTCCTACTGTTGTTACCAATGTCCTGTTACACATTTGTACTTACACATACTATTCAGTGGATTGTTACATGAGTGTAGTTACACCAGTAATACAAAAGTAAATACTATGTAAACGTGTGTACATACACTGTAGTTACATACTACTTACACATCTAATTACCATGTAAGTTCACAGGTATAAGCGACACAATATAAAGTGGGACCCAAAAAACTATTAAGTTCTCCCACAAAAAGCTCAAGAAGTGTGTTGATTTAGCTCATTTTAAATAAATAGTTTGAACAAGCAGAAAAAATAATATTTTGAGTGTACATTTACAGGGCAACACAATGGTTCAGCAAGAAGTCTCTGGTGTATTTGTTTTGATGCTTTACAAGGACATTTTTTTGTATAATGACATGGACATGACCTAGTTGTACTCTATTACGCTGGTTTACAAGGACATGTCTGATGTCCTTGTAATTCCAAATGCTTGAAAATGATACCTAACGAGGTCTTTCCACATTCAAAAGTTGCCACAGGTTTGCTGTGAGGGTTGGGTTTAGGGGTAAGGGTGGGGTAGGTCAATATAGACCATTTCAATATGGTCATGACATTGGCCCATGAACGTTTCCTGCTTGTTATCAAACTATTTCATAGCTGTATCAAGAGGGAATTCAATCATAACTTCATGTTAAAACAGCTATCATAACATTGTTTATCAATATGTGGCTCTTTTTGGATTCTCGGAAGCGATAGAAAAAAAAAAGTCAAACAGGAAATACGTTGGGATCATTGTTTTTGTTTACATCCCTCAAAATGGTCTATAATAAGCATTTTTTTTACTGTAAAAAAAAAAAAAGGTCGCTGGGTCAGTTGGCATTTCTGTGTGGAGTTTGCATGTTCTCCCCGTGTGGGTTTCCTTCATGTGCTCCGGTTTCCCCCACAGTCCAAACACATGTGCTATAGGGGAATTGAATAAACTATATTAGTGTATGTGTGTAAGTGAGTGTTTATGGGTGGTTCCCAGTACTGGGTTGCAGCTGGAAGGGCATCCGCTGCGTAAAACACATATTGGAATAGTTGGCGGTTCATTTCGCTGTGGCGGCCTCTGATAAATCAGAGACTAAGCCAAAGGAAAATGAATGAATGAATGAATATGAAGCTTTTATCAAAGCTAGTCAAATGCATTCATTAAATGACATCCACTTGACGATTAGTGATGGGCGATTCGCGAAAGAATCCTTATTTTTTAACCAGATCTCCTAAGTGAACCGTTCAAAGCTTATCCACAAATGACTTACTTTTTAACATGCCTGATACCTTCTCTGACTTGAAATAAACCAATTTCCTGAGTTATTCCCAAGTGATCATGCACGGTGCTGTTAACTGACTGAAATTTCGATTGTTGACTATTTATATATGATTTGTTGATGAGACCTACATGGGACGATTGTGAATACGTAGTAGGGTAAAAGAACCGGTGATTCGTTTTTTTTAATCAGTTCATTGAAATGAACTCTCCAAAGGGTCCACTTCACGGAAAAGATCCAAACTTCCCATCACTATTCAACATTGGACAAAAAAAAAAACAATCATCTGACTTTCCTTTGGATTAGTCCCTTTATTCATCAGAGGTCCCCACAGCAAAATAAACCGCCAACTATTCAAGCATATATTTTACACAGCGGATGCCCTTCCAGCTGCAACCCAGTACTGGGAAACATCCATACACTCTCGCATTCACACACACACACACACTACGGCCAGTTTAGTTTATTCAGTTCCCCTATAGCACATGTGTTTGGACTGTGGGGGAAACTGGAGCACCAAGAGGAAACCCATGCCAACACAGGGAGATAAGGCGGTTCATTCCGCTGTGGCGACCCCTGATTAAAAAAGGGACGAACCCGAAAAGAAAATGAATGAATCAATGTATGTGTGTGAATGAGTGTGTATGGATGTTTCCCAGTACTGGGTTGTAGCTGGAAGGCCATCCGAGGTGTAAAGCATATGCTGGATAAGTTGGCGGTTCATTCCACTGTGACGACCCCATATTAATAAAGGAACTAAGCCGAAAAGAAAATGAATAACTGAGTGAATAATAGAAATGATGAATTAAATGTGTAAAAACATCAGTATTTCTTCAAGAGTGCAAGTTGAGTAAGAATTCATAATGATTCTGTAGATGTAACTTGACAGAAAAGGCATATATGTCTTTAGAATATGTACACTGTGGTTTGTGATTTATTTCTTTTTAGGATAAACACACAGAAAAAAAACTTTAGTGGACGAATGAAAAAATCTAAATATCAAACTGGAAGAAACTCTTCTTTATTTTGCCAACACGTTTCAGGCCTTCATCAGAGCTAAAAAGATATTTGGGTTGGTTTTCGCTGACAATACTTTAATGCAATTTTTCAAATGTAGTTTCCTCCTGAAGCCACTTTCAGACAGGCTGAGTGAAGTTCAGTGAGCCTCAAACTACCTGTTAATGTTATTTATGGTGGAAAAAGAGCGTCAGGATCTCAGCAGGTGGAGTTCTGGCTTTGAGATACCTTGGTTACATATTTGTGGATGACCTCCTTGGACGTTTCCCTGTATTCCTTTCTCTTCTTAATGCTTATAGTGGTGTATTGCTGAAACAGATTTGGCTAATGCTACTTGCGTTTCAGTGATTTTCAGTGGCGAACAATCATTAATACAAACATGTCTGTTGATTTGTTGAGTGTAATGGACAATGAGGGATAGTTCACCCAAAAATGGAGATTCAGTCATTATTTACTCACCTTTTTACTTGTTTCAAACCTGAGTTTCTTTCTTCTGTTAAACACAAATGGAGATAATCTGAGCTGGAAACATGTAACAATTGACGTTTATAGTATTTTTTTCCTACTATAGAAGTCAATGGTCCAATTTTTCTTCAAAATGTCTTCTTTTGTGTTCAACAGAATAATGAAGCTAGGTTTGGAACCACTTGAGGGAGAGTACACTGTTAGATATTTTATTGTATTTTTGTGGTAACTTACTGGCAGCACTGTTGCCAGCAATTTACCACAACTGCTAATTTACAGTAACTTACCAGTAAATGTGTTTTAGAGTAGCAGGGCCCTACCGCAATTTCATATGACATCAAAATAGCCTTACCACAACTTATTTTAATGGTAAAATGCCCTTTACCACATTTTAATTTTACAGTATAACAATGTTCACAGTACATTTACTGTAATTTATTTACATTTTACACTGGTGGTACAAAACCTCTATTTGTAGTATTTACTATTGAATTTAATAAATTCCAAACAAGTGACAAATTTTTGGTCTCATTTTTGTCTCCAACTACAGTAGCAGTACTTGATTACTTTAATTACAGTAGAATACCATAGTACCCCTAATATGCAGTAAATTACTGTAAAAGTACATAATGAACCACAATTTAGTGCATATTACAGTAGTGAACTGTAAATATTCTATGTGGTATTTTATTGGGCGTTTTTACAGTAATTAACAGTAAAATTGCAACAAAATCTAACATTGTAAATAACGAGTACATTTTCATTCTTTAGTGAACTATCCCTTTAAGAGGCATTCAGAATACATTCATACATGAAAATGCTCAACATCCTTTAGTGGACTTTGCTTTGAGTTTTTAGTCTAGTTTTAAACTAAGAAAGTGTGGCTAAGCCACTGACATTATCAGGAAGGCTATTCCAGAGTTTAGGGGCCATATATAAAATGCTCTGCCTCCTTTAGTGGACTTTGCTATTCTGGGTACTACCAGAAGCCCTGAGGCTTTAGGGCCAGGATACTCCAAGCTGACTCCAAACAACTAGTGCAGACGAAAACCAAAAAGTACTTGTGCAAAATTTTTTAATAATCTATATTTGAGAATTGATGCATTGTGTATATGCTTTACTGAAAAGATGAGTTTTTAGTCTAGTTTTAAAAATGAGAATGTTTGTCTAAGCCTCTGACATTATCAGGAAGGCTATTCCAGAGTTTAGGAACCATATATGAAAACGCTCGACCTCCTTTAGTGGACTTTGCTTTTCTGGGTACTACCAGAAGCCCTGAGGCTTTAGGGCCAGGACACACCAAGCTGACTCCAAACAACTAGGTCAGACGAAAACCAAAAACTACTTGTGCAAATTTTTTAAATAATCTATATTTGAGAAATGATGCATTGTGTAGATGCTTTACTAAAAAGATGAGTTTTTAGTCTAGTTTTAAAAATGAGAATGTTTGTGTAAGCTTTTGACATTATCAGGAATTCTATTCCAGAGTTTAGGGACCATATTTGAAAACACTCAACCTCCTTTAGTGGACTTTGCTATTGTCGATACTACCAGATGTCCTTAGGGCCAGGACACACCAAGCTGACTCCAAACAACTACTGCAGACGAAAACCAAAAAGAGTTCGTGTTAATTCGCTCATGCAAATATTTTTAACAATCTATATTTCAGAAATGTAGCAAAATTACAGCCGGCCTATTTGTGCTCCTTGACTTGAATTGTTTACTTGGTTTACTTGATCACTTCTGTTTTTGTTCTTGTGCTCTGATACATTACTGAATAACCAATCAGAACCCAATGAGAGGTGACGTTTTGGGACACACTAGCTGGACCGATGCTGACCGCCAAAGCCAACAGCCCTTAAAGCACTAGACAACTAATCGAAAATAAAATACTTTCTTCATGGCAGCTATTTGTTCGCAAACAAGTTCATGTTTTGCAATTATTTAAAACGAATGACCAGCAATCTTGTAAATCTCTCATTGTGCATTGCTCACACATTACATCTGCACCTTACTAGAGGACCATCGCTAATTTCAGAAGCAGCCCTGGTGATTTAATTCTGGAACTGGGCTTGCCAAGAACATCCATCACTTTTTTCTTTTTCTAAACCGCATTTTCCTGTGTAAGGTCACAGGGATGCTGGAGTCTGTCCCAGTATCTCGGCTCATAGACGGCGCATCACAGACAGCAATAGCAAACGCAGACATGCACATTCACACCTACAGACTATTTAGTGTCATGGATTCACATGCCCTGGAGTTGTGTGGGGAAAGAGAACACCTGGAAAACACACACAAACACATTTTCTGCATTTTTAGTACAAAAAAAGAAAAGATATTTACTAGTTTGACAAACTAGCATTGCTTACAGAGATTTTGACAATTTGCCCACAAATTATTAATGAAAACACACACACAAACACTAGTGATAGGATACCAAGCTTTTCAAAGCTTCTAAACAATTCAGTTGCACCGTGTTTTAAACTACTGATTCTTTTGAGTCGACTCAGAGTCAGATGAATGATTCGTCCTTTGTTTGGATGTTTTACCTGAATGCGTCGACATCGATACGAGACATCGCCAAATATGAAGTAACGGATCCGGTAAAATGTGAACGCCCCTGCGAGGGATCATGAGATTGATCATGATGCAAAGAATACCATCACTGAGAGATGGCCAGACATGGGGAATGAAGGGTTAAAGTTTGTTTTCACAACAATACAACAGTATACCATAACCAGGGCTTATTTTAACCAGGGCACCTCATTTTACCGATCCCCCTCCTCAACCGCCCTCCTCCCCCGTCCGCTGTTCACTTTTACTTTTTTCTGCGACTCCCTAACCCTCTTCACTTTCGTCCACGACACCCCCGCCCCACTCTTTTTCGCCCTCGACACCCCTCCGCCATCCACCGCACCAACCGCCCCCCGCCTCTCCACTTTCTCACTATCTCTTACTGTTTGTTGCCATGGCCATTATCAGCTGTTCCTCACACACGTGGCGCTGCAATTTTCGAAATAGTTCAACTTTGAACGCAGTCGACCAATCACATGCTAGGGACACCTGGTGTTCATAATCATGTAAATGCAACAAATATTTGCATTGGAATGGCTTTTTAAAACATATTGCAAACTTTAAATGGACTTTAAGTTCACATTGTGGTCACATAGCCCTCGCTGTGGCCGTCGCCGATGCTGACGCGCACCTCTCAAAAAATGTAACTACACGTCGCAACGACGCGTAGCGCAAGCTCTGTGATTAGTTGGCTTGGTAGTGCTGACGAGTGGGGGTGGGGGTGGGAGCCGCGCAAGCCCAATAGAGCGAGTGTTTACAAGTATGGAGTCCCAGGAAGGAGTTTTAGATGGGAACTATTGTTTTGTGTTTACATTGTGATTAAAATGAGAGAGTTTGAGCCACTTGCACATTAAGGTTGCATTCAGAAAAAACAAAACACCAGCTAAGAAACTCGATACAGAGGAACATAAAAACCTCACTGCCAGCTAGAGTTTAGGAAATGTTATTGCAGAGCAACACAAACAGCACGCAGAAGTATAAATGCACGGCTAAACCCTTAATAGCACAAAAAATTAAGTGTATGCATGATATGCGTTCTTTTATACATTTAGGTTGTATATATTGTTTGTGAGCTTTGCTAAACAGGACAAGAGAATATAAACTATTATGAAATATTATTCTGTGCGACACAGTGGCGCAGTGAGTGGAAAATAATGAATGAATTAATTTTACATTCATTCATTCATACATTTTCTTTTCGGATTAGTCCCTTTAATAATCTGGGGTCGGCACAGCGGAATGAACCGCCAACTTATCCAGAATATGTTTAACGCAGCGAATGCCCTTCCAGCTGCAACCCATCACTGGGAAACATCCATACACACTCATTCTCACACACACACACACACACTACGGACAATTTAGCTTACCCAATTCACCTATACCGCATGTCTTTGGACTTGTGGGGGAAACCGGAGCACCCGGAGGAAACCCACACCAACACGGGGAGAACATGCAAACTCCACACAGAAATGCCAACTGACCCAGCCGAGGCTTGAACCAGCGACCTTCTTTCTGTGAGGTGATCGTGCTGCCCACTGCGCCACTGTGCAGCATTAATTTTACAAGTGTCTCAACTGACCATGACGTGTGATTCATGTAGATTTAATGGTATTAAACATATCGCCCCCAGTGGAGAACCATTGAATTTTCAAAGCGTTTCGAAGCCTTATTCACTGAAATCACATGACCTTGCCTTTTTTACGCACTCTAAACCAATGATTCAAAACAAAATATTTGTAAATGTTTTGAAGCTTCATTAAGCAGTGTTTTGAAATCAACCATCACTAACACACATGTTGGTATTGCTGGTTTATGAGGACTCTCTATAACAGAGGTGGGCAAACTACGGCCCGCGGGCCAGATGCGGCCCGCTGAACACTTTCATCCGGCCCGCGAGGGAGTTTTTAAAATGCTGCTTCTGGGTGGTTTGGTTTCAGAACTAGTAAATTAATGATGCAATACAAGTGAACGCCATTTGGTGGCAGTATTGCACACGGTACAGTTAGCGCAACCAGTAGAATTAGAACACTCTCTCAGATATTAAAATGCACTTTCACGCAAAATGCGCTTCTCTCTTTGCTCAGGCCCGAATGTAATGTGAGTGCGGGCCGTTCGAGGAGACGGGAGGGGGGACAAGCGTGCTTCGGCCCGGTTTAATGCAGCTGTACATAGTGTGAGTACGCCCTCAGATTCTTCTTCCGTTTTATTTCATAGTTTTATGATTGATATGAGCATATTAATACAAGCTCAAATGAGATTGTTGTGAATTTGACTCAAATTGTATAATAATTGCTGGTTAAATGTGTTAATTTTTGTCATAGAATATATTTTCCATGCATACATCCACTTTAAAAAGTTCTTTTATCAAAGATTTGTGGTTTCATCAGGTTTTATGATGATTGATCTGTATATTCTAAAAGCAGTGCAAATTAGATTAATGTACATTTGACTGAAGAGTAAACTTTAAGAATTATTTTTATTGTGTTAATATGAGATTTTTTCTATCAAACAATACCTTTCACTGTAAAAATTATTACATTATTATTATTATTGATAGTATTATTATACTTTATAGTTTTATGATGATTAATAAGTAAATATAAATAGCAGTGCAAATTAATTTGACTTGTAAATTTGACTCAATTATAACTATTATTAACATAATCGGTTTTGTATTAATGTGACATGATTCTGTCCGATATTACATATTATTTCATGCATACTGCCACTATAAATAAAAGGTATTTTTTGAAGGATTTGACATGTGGCCCTTCACTTGGTGTGCAAAACTTGATGTGGCCCTCGGGTCTAAAAAGTTTGCCCACCACTGCTCTATAAAGTAGGCATAATGTATTTTATACAGTAAAAAAAATGCTTATTATATTGACCTACCGGCAATGCAGTGGCGCAATAGGTAGTGCTGTTGCCTCACAGCAAGAACGTCGCTGGGTCGCAGGTTCGAACCTCGGCTGGGCTGGGTCAGTTGGCGTTTCTGTGTGGAGTTTGCATGTTCTCCCTGCGTTTGCATGGGTTTCCTCCGGGTGCTCCGGTTTCCCCCACAGTCCAAAGACATGCAGTACAGGTGAATTGGGTAAGCTAAATTGTCCATAGTGTATGAGTGTGAATGTGTGTGTGGAAGTTCCCAGAGATGGGTTGCGGTTGGAAGGGCATCCGCTGCGTAAAATCGTGCTGGATAAGTTGGCGGTTCATTCCGCTGTGGCGACCCCGCAAGGGACAAAGCCGACAAGAAAATGAATGAATGAATATTGACCTACCCCACCCCTACCCCTAAACCCAACCCTCACAGCAAACCTGTGGCAACTTTTGAATGTGAAAAGACCTCGTTAGGTATAATTTTCAAGCATTTGGAATTACAAGGACATCAGACATGTCCTTGTAAACCAGCGTAATAGAGTACAACTAGGTCATGTCCATGTTATTATACAAACAAACGTCCTTGTAAACCATCAAAACAAATACACCAGAGACTTCTTGCTGAACCATTGTGTTGCCCTGTAAATGTACACTCAAAATATCATTTTTTCTGCTTGTTCAAACTATTTATTTAAAATGAGCTAAATCAACACACTTCTTGAGCTTTTTTGTGGGAGAACTTAATAGTTTTTTGTTCAATCTACTTAAATCTGTATAAACCATAAAGTTAACTTAATTTGTGTTGGGACAACATGACGGAACTATATTCACTTATAGCGCATGTCTTTGGACTGTTGAGGAAACCCACGCCAACTCAGGGAGAACATGCAAACTCCACACAGAAATGCCAACTGACCCAGCCGGGACTCGAACCAGCGACCTTCTTCCTGTGAGGCGACAGTGCTAACCACTGTGTAAGTATTATTTGACCTGTGCTCTACGTTGCATTTTTAATGCAGTTCTATAAGCAGACGTCAAACTCAGCTTCTGGACAGTCACACGCTTACGAAACTTTACTTCAGTCTTTCTACGATACGCCTGCCACAGTTTTCAAGAGTCTGTAAGTGGCTTGATTAGCTAGTACAGGTGTGTTTAGTTTGGATTGGAGCTACACTTCATCCCCCCCAGGAGCCGAGTCTGAAACCACTGTTCTGCAGCATTTTGTTTGTACAGGCCTGGTGAAAAACAGCCGTCAACATGACACCAGTTGGCTAAAACTCACTGCGAAAAAAGTGAAGCTAATTCTGAGAAAAGTTCTAGCTGCGTTCATTTGCAGAAACCCTTTGTTTTAGTTATTTAAAATGATCCGACATGTCTTTTTAAGCTTAATATTAGTCACAGATTTGCTTGTTTTAAGGTAAAACTCACTTTATTTCTCACATTATTTCTGAAAACAAGACAATATTTTTTACGTTTCTTGAAAATGCTTCTTAATTTAATAATTTTTGGGATATTTTGACAAAAAAACAAGACAAAATCACTAACTAAAAAACATTTTTTGCAGTATATTGAGGTCATCAGTAGTCTGTGTATGAAAGGTTTGTTTTTAGTTATTTAAATGATCAGACATTGCACCAAAACACATTTTTTGAGCTGTTGACAGTCATATATGTGTCCCACACTGCTATTAACACTATTAGGACACATAAATTGCACTAAAAAGTGAAAATTGGTTGTTTTTGCGAGACACGGGTCGTCGGTGTTGCAACGAAGGTTTTGTTTTCATTTTCCCTCTATGAGAGAGCTGCTGGAATCATGTGTGGATTACAGTGCACGCGACAGAAACGCGTTTGTAAGGAACATTTTTTACCCGAGAGCTTTTCACATCTGGAAATGATGAAATCCGGATTTGCCGCTCGTCTCCTTTAAAAAAAGACACAGCTCCAGTTTGATTGTCTGTCTACAGATTTGGTAAGTGTGTGTGATCAGTGCCCTTTGTTTAACCCAGATTGCAAAGTTAGTTTGTATCGTCAGCTAGTGCTCTTTCAGTTTTTAAAGACATACCATAGTCAAAATGATTTAGTTACTAAGTTTACAGTATGTTAATATCACTGCAATATTACAGTACAATATTATAGACTGAAAGATCCACTGTAAATGCTGCTCTCCAAGTGTAAACATGTTAACACAAACTATTCCCGTCGTGCAGGATTTTCGCCGCATTTTGTGACAGGATAGTCTATACACACACGGCTTTCTGACGCTACCTACCGAGTACATAAGTTACAGAGAAATGCGGAGGATTTTTTTCTCCCATTTGCCATGCGGTATCAAACATACTGCGTCTGTGTGTTTGTTTTGCCTGTGAAACTCAGCGCGTGCCCAAATGGAAACGCCCTTCTTTGCAAGTCCTTCCCTCTTTCCCTCCCCCAACACTCCCACACTCCCAGAGCTGGACACGCCCACTTTCCTGACTTTTTTTCAAACTAGAGGTGTGAAAACACCCTGCTGAGACAGAGGGTTTCATGGCCCTTTAATAATAGTCACAGATTTGCTTGTTTTAAAGAAACCTCACATAATTTTGACATTATTTCTGAAAGCAAGACCATATTTCTTACATTTCTTGAAAATGCTTTTATTATACATATTTGGACTAAAAATAAGACAGCAGTATAGTGGGGTCAGCAGTGGTCTGTGTATGTGGAAAGGGTTGTTTTAGTTATTCAAAATGATCAGACATTGCTTTTGAAGCTTATTAAGTCACAGATTTGCATGTTTTGAGGAAAGAAATCACTTAATTTTGACATTTCTGAAAACAAGACAATATTTATTAAGTTTCCCAAAGATGCTTTTTAATTTAATATATTTATTTAAAACATTTTGACTAAAATAAGACAAAATCACCAAGGAAAGCATTTTTTGCAGTATAGTGGGGTCAGTCTGTGTATATCAAAACGTTGATTTAGTTTTTTAAAATGATCCGACATTTCTTATTAAGCCTTATAAGTCACAGATTGGCTTGTTTTAAGCAAAAACTCACTGAAATTTGACATTATTTATGAAAACAAGACATTATTTACGTTTCTTGAAAATGCTTCTTAATTTAATATTTTAAAAAATGGATTAAAAATAAGACAAAATCACTAAGAAAAACATTTATTTTTTTGCAGTATAGTGGGGTCAGCAGTGGTCTGTGTGTATAGAAACTCTTTGTTTTTAGTTATTTAAAAATGATCTGACATTTCTTTTTAAGCTTAATAATAGTCACAAATTTGCTTGTTTTAAGGTAAAACTCACTTAATTTTGATATTATTTCTGAAAACAAGACAATATTTATTATGTTTTTTGAAAATGCTTCTTAATTTAATAACTTTTGGGATACTTTGACAAAAAAAAAGACTAAATCACTAACAAAATTGCATATTTTGCAATATAATGAGGTCAGCAGTGGTCTGTGTATGTAGAAAAGTTCTAGCCACATTCATCTGCAGAAACTCTTTGTTTTTAGTTATTTAAAATGATTCAACATTGCTTTTAAGCTTAATATTAGTCACAGATTTGCTTGTTTTAAGCAAAAAACTCACTGAAATTTGACATTATTTATGAAAACAAGACATTTTTTACATTTCTTGAAAATGCTTCTTAATTTAATATTTAAAAAAATTGATTAAAAATAAGACAAAATCACTAAAAAAAACATTTTTTTGCAGTATAGTGGGGTCAGCAGTGGTCTGTGTGTATAGAAACCCTTTGTTTTTAGTTATTTAAAAATGATCCAACATTTCATTTTAAGCTTAATAATAGTCACAGATTTGCTTGTTTTAAGCAAAAACTCACTTAAATTTGACATTATTTCTGAAAACAAGACCATATTTATTATGTTTCTTGAAAATGCTTCTTAATTTAATAATTTATATATATATATTTGGACTAAAAATTTGACAAAATCACTAAGAAGAGCATTATTTGCTGTATTTTGAGGCCAGCAGTGTTCTGTGCATATAGAAAAGTTTGTTTTAGTTATTTAAAATTGCTTTTTAAGCTTAATATTATTCACAAATTTGCTTGTTTTCAGGTAAAACTCACTTAATTTTGATATTATTTCTGAAAACAAGACAACATTTATTATGTTTCTTGAAAATGCTTCTTAATTTAATAACTTTCGGGATACTTTGACAAAAAAAAAAAGACAAAATCACTAACAAAATTGCATATTTTGCAATATAATGAGGTCAGCAGTGGTCTGTGTATGTAGAAAAGTTCTAGCCACATTCATCTGCAGAAACTCTTTGTTTTTAGTTATTTAAAATGATTCGACATTGCTTTTTAAGCTGAATAATAGTCACAGATTTGATTGTTTTAAGCAAAAAACTCACTGAAATTTGACATTATTTATGAAAACAAGACAATATTTATTATGTTTCTTGAAATACTTTGTAATTTAACATTTTTTAAAATATTTGGACTAAAATTAACACAAAATCATGCATTTTTTGCAATATAGTGGGGTCAGCAATGGTCTGTGCATGTAGAAAAGTTTGTTTTAGTTATTTAAAATGATCCGAAATAACTTTTGAAGCTTAATAACAGTCACAGACTTGCTTGTTTTAAAGGAAAAACTCACATAATTTTGACATTTTTTCTGAAAACAAGACAATATTTATTACGTTTCTTGACGAATTTTTGGTAACACTTTATAATAGCTACACACTATCAATCATTTATTAAGCATTAGCATACACAGACACACCTCTCTGAGCCAGCTAGATAGGCAACTGTTCCTCGTCCTATCTGCATGTTAGTTATCTGTAATATAAACTCAAGTACTTTGCAATTTATCAGGGATGGCTTCGTTTACTGTGTCCCATATCACACACAGGTACGAATCGTCGCTCCACACCCTCCCCGCTCAGAGATTTTCATCAGATTGGCAGCGCCATAAAGGAGCTTTTGTTTTGTTTCTAATTGACCGATTGGCAGGGGTGCTATTACTTCTTATTGCACACAGGTAGAAGGCTTTCACAGCATACCGTGGAGAGTTCAGGGAAAATAGAGTGCTGGTGCTTGACCTTTCCGGGGATTCTTGTAGCATATCAGCTTCCTTAAAATCCAATCCATAGCTCAGTAATTGTAGCAAAATAAGACAAACCGAGAAATATACCTCACCACTAGGGGCGGAAAAGTATGTAAAAACCCTGCTGAGTTGTGTTCAAGCACAGCATAGGAAACTGAACCATTCACGTTTCTGCTCCTCGGACAAACCTTTTGCTCCATGAGTAGTTTAGACTCACTGCTTACTTTTTTCAGCAAGCGTTCTGATATTAAGGTATAACTGAAAGGGATGGATCAATTAAAGTACACATGAAATCAAAACTAACCATATTGATTTTGTTAGCGCACATTGCTAGTTTTGTGCTGAACAATTCATCTGTGCATGTCATTAAGACAAAAAAATATTGTTTTTATTGTTCTTTAATTGAAATCTGAAAATGCACTTGCTGTTTGTTTTCAATTAAACTCTCTGATTAGGTCTGTCTGAGGTATTGGGCGTTGCTAACATACTTAACCACGCCCCTCCAGCTGTCAGTCAACAAACAGAAATGGTGAGCAGGAGGAGTCTGTTAGGCTGTAATAACTCTCCACAAACCTTTTTCCAGATCTTTCTGAATGAAATACCTACTTTGCTACATCCAATCAGCTCGCAGTAGAAAAAAACAAGCCACGCCCACTGATTTCTCATTTATTATTCCGTTTGCCATTGGAACTACATCACAATACCATACCTGTCAACATTGGGATGTGAAAATAAGGGATATGCCCACCATAATAAGTGATTCCCCCGATGCCCCCCCCCCCCCACCCCACCCCACCCCCTTAAAAAAATCCCCAAATTACTAAATATGTTGAATTGGGGCTGTTTCATTGTATATAAACAGTTAAATGGTCAGTAATATTTTTTATTATTATTATTTACAAAAGAAAAATTGAATAGCATACATTAGCAGCAAATACATTAGCAAACAGTTCAGCTTATTACAATTAGCTATTATAATGAAATAAAATTAAATCTCATTAGCCGTTTCTTCACTGTTTAACTGACACATTCTGATTAAAGAGCAACGAATGAATCTCTTTTCGATTGCTTTCCTAACTTTTTATGCTCATTTAGGACGAAATTAGTTGTGTTTGAAAACAAAACCCACCAAGATCGACAT
Organism: Danio kyathit; assembly: GCA_903798195.1. Classification (NCBI taxonomy): domain Eukaryota; kingdom Metazoa; phylum Chordata; class Actinopteri; order Cypriniformes; family Danionidae; genus Danio; species Danio kyathit. Next base: position 4,577,651 of record LR812520.1, on the reverse strand, counting down.
CTTTAGATATTATTATTATTATTAATTATGTGTATATGTCTGTTTTAACACGCACCCAAAACCCAGACTTTCGCTCCGTTTCAAATCGCGTGTGCAGAATCTGTTTGGGAAACAGCCTCTATTTATCACTATGGAGCGCGTCAGCTGACAGTCACGCACCGCTATATGACTGCTTTGAGGAATGCATATGAAGGGGAGACGGCATCTGTAATAAAAGGAAAGGGAATCCCGCTATTTTTATATTTATTTCAAAGTGTTTTCATGCCTAAACAAAGCGAAAGCACAGAACAGACTCACATTTAAGAGCAAAGAGCGGCCCCTAGTGGTTCGGTGGTATGGGTTGCGTATAGGGAGGCTCTGCTCTTTAATGTTTACTGCCACCCTTCAGAGAAAGACTGAAAATACGGGAAGATACCTTTACGGGATGATAGCGGGATAGAACTGTAAAATACGGGAGAATCCTGGGAAAAACGGGAGGTTTGACAGGTATGCACAATACGTGACAAAAAAGATTGCAGCTTCCGGGTTATGCAGACTTCAAGTTTAAACAGGCACGTGCAGAGGTGGGGGCTTTGGGTGCTTGAGCCCCTGCCTTTTTTTCTCCTGGAGAGAAGGTGCCCTTATTTTCCTGGCGTTAATAATTATTTTTTTAAATACTACTAATAATATAATATATGTATACGTTAATGAGTGTTCTATTTAAGAACAGCTTTCCCTGTCAAACAATAAAAAAATGAAATTTTAAAGTATATCTTGGTTTAAGTCTAGCCGCTCCAAGCGAGCCTCGAACCGACGATTTGGAAAGAGAAACCACATACGAGGCGAATGCTCTAACGAAGACCCTATTTACATTGTTATACTGTCCTTTACAGTCTGGCCCATACACGCACTGCAGACGGAGTTTGTGTACATTACTAGCTGACCTCCGTTACGGCATTGCAATATGATCGACAGAACTGCCGATGTAAATTCATCCGTCATTCATCTATATTGTGTGGAGGTGAGTTACATTTAACAAAAGACTACCTGAGGCTCAAATTTAACGTCAGCTATTTATCCAAAAGTTCAAAAGCAAATAGGCTACTATTAATAGAAAATTTTGTCATGCTAACATCCTCCTGAATTAACAACCATGTAATAAGTTGGCTAAAGTTTAGCCAGGCCAATATATAGGCATACAGGCTAATGTAATGGAGAAACGACAGCTGGATAGTGAAAATATTGGCCTCTCGTTTTTGCAGTCATTTATTCAGAAGATATAATGTTAATTGAAGCTATAAAACAGGTACATATAGGCTGTATGGAAGTCAGTGGATATCAGTGTGTCCTATATTCTTCAAAATATTTTATTAAGAAAATACAAAAATAATACATAGAAAAGGGATAGTTCACTAAAAGATTTAAATTGACTCATCCTTAACAAATTAAAGATTAAAAAAGATATTTTAAAGAAAGCTATAAACTTGAAATCACTGACTTCCAGACTAGAAAAAACAAATACCATGAAAGTCAATGGTTACACACAGCAAAAAAATCAGTGTACATTTAACTCAATTTGAGTTTAACTTAACACTCCTTGGGTGTACATATGACTCCCTCCGTTTTGGAGTTAAAATAACACTTTCTAAATTGTGAAATTTGTACATTACTCTCAGAGTTCATTTTAACACAGTAATGCTGCGTTCACACCAGACGCGGAACGCACGGCTAAATCGCGCTATTCGCGAGTAAATAGACGCGTGAACATTTGAGTTTACTCGCTTCATTCGCGCGTCAAACTCCGCTTCATTCGCGCGTCAAATTCACTTCAGAACAGACGCGGATTTGCGTCATGGGCAGGGCTTCTGTCTGCTCGGTGAATGTAGCTTCGTTGCTAAATGGCTAACATGGATTTTATTGATAAAATACCTGTGTTTATGTGCTTTATGAAGGCTGTAAAACAGCGTCGATACGTTTGGAGCCGTGTCTGAGTCCACTAGATACTTTCAGAGGTGGACCCAGCGCTGTGGGCTCATAAACTCCTCCAGAAACTTAACCTGGATGACTGGGGCTTCCAGCGGTGCTTCTGACTGAGCCAAGCCCAGTTTGATGAACTGTTGTCGGTGTCGGCTGGAGGATTTCCCCCGGACACCAACAACAGGTGCTACGTCACAATCATGCTCCCACAAGAGCAAGCTCCTGATTGGTTAACGCGGCGCGAATGTCCGCAGAAGTTCAGATATTTGAACTCGAGCGATTCACGCGATTCGCGCGTCAAACGCTCAATTTGCGCGTATCGCGCCATTCGCGCAATTCGCGTCATTCGCGCCGCAGGATGCCTATTCGCGCGTTTGCATTGACTTAACATGTAAATCACTCGCGCTTGACGCTTCTTCCGCGCCTGGTGTGAACGCAGCATAAGAGTTTATTCTTACATCAAACTGGAGTGTGTGTTACCTTTCAAAGTGTTAATATATTAGAGACTGGAACTGGTTCTAGTAAAAAAAACTGAACTTCCCATCACTAGTGGGAAATAAACTGCATATTGGGTTAAAAGTTTAACACTGGAAAAAAAACTCTTAAATTTACACTCTTTCACACTTGTGGATTAAAATGTACTCCAGTTTTGACACTGAACAACACCAAAAAAAATCACACTGTATATTTAACACTGGAATTTTCCAGCTTTCTTCAAAATATTATTGTGTGTTCAACAGAAGAAGAAAATTCAAATAGGTTTGGAGCAAGTAAAAGGTGAGAAAATGGTGACAGAATTATTAGTTTTGAATAAACTATCCTTTTAAGGGTGAGTATATGGTGACTTTAGGGTGAAATCTTCCTTAATATATTTTATTTATTAATGTACAATTATTATTATTTAATAAAAAGTGCCCTTTTTTCCACTTGAGCCCCTGCCCCTTAAAAGGTTTCTGCACGTCCCTGAGTTTAAATACAGTTGCTCAAACACAACTGAGTCTACAATCTACAAATGAGAATTTTAGTCAAATTGTTGAATTCTGCTTTGACAAACGAGAGTGAAAAGACTAGAGTCTGTGCAAGGACCTGACTCCCAAAAGAGGAAGCTGACACTTCTGAGAGGTCTGCATGGAGAAATACTGATTTAATGCAGGAAGAGGTGAAACCACTGGAGACCTTTCCTGTGAGCAAAGAGAACATCATGCAATGCAAAATTGCTTCCTCCCTGGCTCACTCAACAGCCAGACCGAGAAGAGGCAGAGAGACAACAGAGCTCATATTCCACACCACTACGCCAGCTCTTTAAATGCCATCGCAGATTGACGGCCCAATGAGACAAGTTCAACTGACTGACGATCTAAGCAGAAGGACTTCCACGCAGGTGCTGCGAATTCAACGGTCACTACAATTACTGATTCAAATCATGTGGACTGTTTCATTTTGATTGTACAGGGTCTTATAGAAGTTCCTATATTCTTTGTTTAAAGGGATGGTTCCAGAGATGGCAAAAGTACACACATCATTTACTTAAGTAGAAGTACAGATACTCATGTTTAAAACGACTCTGGTAAAAGTAGAAGTACTGACTACACTTTTGTCCCACATAGCAAACAGACTTGGCCCAAATGTGGCCTCATTATGGCACTGCTGGCGTGTTGCCGGCATTGGCATGCATAATGTCAGCCAAATGTGGGCCATGCATGGAAATGCATGCATGACAGCAAACTACATTTGGGCCAGTTTTGGATGGGAGGTGTGTGGCCCAGATCAGTGTAGCGATTGTTCACACAGTTTAGGTAACATTAGGCTGGGTTATGGCTCAGTTTTTGGGGTTTCTGGTTAAAGTATAAACTTATAGCTGAGAATCGGTCACAATAATAAACCTGTATTGGCCCAGTTCAGGGCCAGTTAAGGGTTATAAATTGCCAGAGATTCAGGCTGTTTATGGCCCATCTGTGGCCCTTGTCTTTAATCCAGTTATAGGCCACTTCAGGACCTTCAATCTTTGCTGTACTTGGGCCGAGGGAAAACTTATTGTGTGGCCCGGAGCTGAGCCAGAAAACATTTGCTATGTGGGCATGACAGCAAACTACATTTGGGCCAGTTGTGGATGGGACGTGTGTGGCCCAGCCAGATCAGTGTAGCGATTGTTCACAATGTTTAGGTAACATTAGGCTGGGTCAGTTTTTGGGGTTTCTGGTTAAAGGGTGGTGTTGATATGGTTAACTTATAGCTGAGAATCAGTACCAATAATAAATCTGTTTTGGCCCAGTTCAGGGCCAGTTAAGGGTAATAAATTGGCTGAGATTCTGGCCGGTTATGGCCCATGTGTGGCCCTTGTCTTTAATCCAGTTATGGGCCACTTCAGGACCATCATTCTTTGCGGTACTTGGGCCGAGGGAAAAGTTATTGAGTGGCCCGGAGCTGGCCCAGAAAACATTTGCTATGTTGGGTACTTAAGTAAATGTAAAGAAGTACGGCCTCAACAATGTACAAAAGTAAAAAAGTAAAAAGTACTCATTTCAACCACAGTCCTTTCGGTTATATAGACTCACCCCCACAACATTTAATCGTTCAAATGCCTGAACAAGTTATCTTAATATTTAGTCATAATGCATTTTTTACATTTCTCCTAGGTAATTCTTGACTTTTTCTAATGAAGGTTTAAAAAGAGGTTGTCCTGTTCACATTTTCACTTTTGTTTTTTCTTTGTGCTATGCGGTGCTCTCTATTCCTTTCTGTATCACAATGGCATGATCTGGCAACTAATCACAGTACAAACAGCAAAAATATCACCATAGTTTACACCAGAACAGCCCTCCAGAGTACACTGTTATTGACAACATTAAGTAATTTGAGTCTTATTCATATACAATGACACAAGGACTTGTCATTCTGACTCTACTGACATGTTTACTGACAGAGAAATTTAGTTTTGAGAGATGAACTGAAGGATTTTGAGCAGGAGACTAGCTTTTGCAGGTAATCCATGGTGTTTTGGCATTTATACGTGTTGTTTTGAGAAATGCACTTAGGCCTACTGATTTGCAAATTTCAGTTCTGATCTGAGAAATGTGCCAAAGTGACTGAGAAAAACTGTAATACATTTATTCTATACTAAAAGCAACATACACAGGCGTGACTACAACCTACAAAACATGTGCATGATTGTTTTGCACATGATAAATTCAGAATCTTTTGCATTATATTTTTATTCATAAATTGGCCAGTATAGTTACTTTTGTTGTTGTAAAATATTTGTTAAACCAATATAACATCTCAACATTCACAAATATACATTTCTGACATTCAAAATCAAAACAAAAACAAATCAGTGACCAATATAGCCACCTTTCTTTGCAAGGACACTCAAAAGCCTGCCATCCATGGATTCTGTCAGTGTTTTGATCTGTTCACCATCAACATTGCGTGCAGCAGCAACCACAGCCTCCCAGACACTGTTCAGAGAGGTGTACTGTTTTCCCTCCTTGTAAATCTCACATTTGATGATGGACCACAGGTTCTCTATGGGGTTCAGTCAGGTGAACAAGGAGGCCATGTCATTAGTTTTTCTTCTTTTAGACCCTTTCTTGCCAGCCACGCTGTGGAGTACTTGGACGTGTGTAATGGATCATTGTCCTGCAAGAAAATCATGTTTTTCTTGAAGGATGCAGACTTCTTCCTGTACCACTGCTTGAAGAAGGTGTCTTCCAGAAACTGGCAGTAGGACTGGGAGTTGAGCTTGACTCCATCCTCAACCCGAAAAAGCCCCACAAGCTCATCTTTGATGATACCAGCCCAAACCAGTACTCCACCTCCACCTTGCTGGAGTCGAACTGGAGCTCTCTGCCCTTTACCGATCCAGCCACGGGCCCATCAAGACTCACTCTCATTTCATCAGTCCATAAAACCTTAGAAAAATCAGTCTTGAGATATTTCTTGGCCCAGTCTTGACGTTTCAGCTTGTGTGTCTTGTTCAGTGGTGGTCGTTTTTCAGCCTTTCTTACCTTGGCCATGTCTCTGAGTATTGCACACCTTGTGCTTTTGGGCACTCCAGTGATGTTGCAGCTCTGAAATATGGCAAAACTGGTGGCAAGTGGCAAGTGGCATCTTGGCAGCTGCACGCTTGACTTTTCTCAGTTCATGGGCAGTTATTTTGCGCCTTGGTTTTTCCACACGCTTCTTGCGACCCTGTTGACTATTTTGAATGAATTGCTTGATTGTTTGATGATCACGCTTCAGAAGCTTGGCAATTTTAAGAGTGCTGCATCCCTCTGCAAGATATCTCACTATTTTTGACTTTTCGGAGCCTGTCAAGTCCTTCTTTTGACCCATTTTGCCAAAGGAAAGGAAGTTGCCTAATAATTATGCACACCTGATATAGGGTGTTGATGTCATTAGACCACACCCCTTCTCATTACAGAGATGCACATCACCTAATATGCTTAATTGGTAGTAGGCTTTCGAGCCTATACAGCTTGGAGTAAGACAACATAAAGAGGATGATGTGAATGCTCATTTGCCTAATAATTCTGCACTCCCTGTAGTTAATTAAAAAAATTATAAAAACTGAAAAACAGCATAAATTCTGTATTAGGAAATATGAACTCATCAGAAATAAAGGAAATCAACCGCAATGCATACATTTTTTTTTATAAAGTATTTGATTGTTTTAGTACTAAATGTACTAATCTTTACAAAAAGCACTATTTTTCGCGGTATTAGATTGAAAGACCAGAGAGAGCCCGTGCAGTATGACCGGAAGTAGACAAAAGGCTTAAGCATTTAAACAGCATGTTTTTGACTGAAATGTGTGTCGTTTACCTGTGATCCGAACGAGCAAAGGTGTCTTAGGCCGTACTCACCCTATGTACAGTTGCCTTGAACCGGGCCAAAGCACGCTTGTCCCCCCTCCCGTCTCCCCCGACGGTCCGCACTCACATTACATTTGGGCCTGGGCGCGCTTACGTCATCGATGATGCGCTGTTCAGTAAGCGCTTTCGCTCAGCTCAGTGGAGATTTCTTTAGTTATATCGTTTAAGTCGTTTGATACGCAGTGACACGCAGTCTAATATTTCGCCGAACAGATCAGCCACTTTTGACGCTCATAAACAATCATAAAGTCCTCGTGCTGCAGGAATTAGGAGGTTTGCTGAAGACGTAGCTGACGTGCAGTGAGGGGTTTGCGTCTTTAATAATCTACGAGAGTTTGCGTTTATTGAACAGTACGAATGATTAATTAATCCATATGAAACAGTCCCTTAAAAGTCATGTCTCGCTTTCAGTTTCAGGCTTAGGCACGCTTGCACTCACACTGCAAGCGTACCGCGCCTGAGCCCAAGTGAACCGCGCTCTGGCCCACCTCTTCCAACCGGGCCAGGGCCGCCCAAGTGAACTGTGCCTGAGCCCGATTCAGAGCACTCACACTACTCAAACGATCCGGGAAAGGGGCTTGGGCACGATTCGGATAGCATAGTGTGAGTAAGCCCTTATTACTGTGTAAACAGGGCAGCATCAGTCATGTTAAATTCGCCAACTCCCTCTGTCACGTCTGCGGTAGTCATCCTAGCCTTTCTAATGAACTAGCTCACGTACAGGGCACGATAGCCTTGAAATAGCCACGCGCTGCAGCACGCAGGCGCGCAATGAGGAAAAAATAAATTAACTGCATCAAAACTGCGTTCATATTGCGCAATGACAAGAAATAATATAGATCACGTCATCGCCATGAAAACGAAAGTAATGACTGTGGTTTAAAAAATGTAAGAAGTAGAATGTACAGATATTTGTGCAAAAATGTAAGAAGTAAGAGTAAAAAGTTGTCCAAAAAATAAGTAGTGGAGTAAAGTACTGATACCAGAAAAAACTACTTAAGTACAGTAACGAAGTATTTGTACTTCGTTACTTCCCATCTCTGGATGGTTCACACAAAAGTCATCATTTAGTCACCCTTCACTTGTTCCAAACCTCTTTCAGTTTCTTTCCTCTGTTAAACACAGGTCTCTACGACTTGCGGTTTTAGTGTACCTGATCACTTTTAGAGCAGAAAAGTGAGCTTTGCAATAGGGTTTCAGTGCTATGCTTGAACCCCTAATAAAGTGACGAGCTGTTTTAAATTGTTCATTTCTTCATCCTAACTGTACCAAAATTGACTTAGGGTGCCTTCACACTTGGTTCAATTGCCTGGACCGTACCCAAGTTGGATTGTCCCCCCTTGCCACCTTCTCAGTTGGTTTGTGTTCACACTGTCTTTTTTCCTTCTGAACCCCGGTACGCTTGCGTCATAGAGCTGCTGTTTTGTTTACTGCTGTTGCTAGGTGACGGTCACGAAAGCAAAGCGCCAAAATGGAGACTTCCGCACATCGCGGTCGATTTGCTTTTACTGAATCTTTTAGTTTTGGACATACAGAAAGCGACTCGCGTCTATCTGCCGCAAAAATATTATAAACATTCAGAACATCACACAGTGACTGCAGAAGCTGTTTCTGGAGGAGACAAGCAGACATCACTGTGTATCACTGTGCTTTGCTCAGTCCCGCTTGTCACCAAGGTACAATACGTGGCGCACACACACGAATGAACGTTATGAAAACGATAGTTTGTTGTACAGTTGGCGGTTCACTTCCGCTATTTGGTACGATTGCATTCATACTAGAAGTGAACCGTACCAGAGTTCGCATGAACCGTACCCCAGACCACCTCTTTCAGGCGGACTCGGGTACGGTTCACGGGTGCGCACCCGAGTTCAAAAGACAAGTTCACACTAGCTAAACGTACCGTACTATGACGTCAAACGAACCCGGGTGCGGACCAAAAGTGCTAGTGTGAAAGCACCCTTAAATACAAGAAACGTACATACATACAATATTGACATTTAGCAGACTCTTTTGTCTAAAGCGACTTACAATTAAGGAAGCATTCATCGATTCAACAAGAAGTGCTAGTTACACAAATGAACTATTAGTAATATGGACAATCAAAACAAAGTGCTATAAAAAACGATAAAAATTCATTAGTGATTGTGAATTTCCAGACAAAATGCATGTACAGACGTTTAAAATGAAATGTGCTAGAAGGTGTCAGAAAAAAATGAAAATACATGCTGTGCAACTGTGAAAGCAAAAAGTCAATGATTCATTCAGCCTCAGCATCACCTCTTCATGCTGGGTTTGGCCAGAAAACGTTTGCCTACATCAGAGGCGATGTTTTCCTTTGACAGGCTACAGGGGAAACCCTCTGCTGTGCCCAACCCAGCTTTGACAACAGTCCACACCTTCTTCTTCCTTTCTAATCGTCCTCCTCGTCCCTCAACTCTTTTGTTACCTTGCTTCCTCTGCCTTTCCAGAAATGTATACAACATATCCATTTCCAGGATTCATCATTAACCATGTCATTTGCAGATCTGAACTCAGAACCGGTTTAATTTTGTACAATTCAGTTGATTACAATCGGCTATATGCACAGCTAGTGTTTTTCAGCCAACGATACACATCAGGTGAAAGGTCAATATGACTATTTTCAATTTTATAAGGTTCCTTTTACAGCACTGATTGTTGTAATGTAAGTCAAGAGTTCACACGTACAGTAGCTGATGATTGATTATAAAGTGTGTTTGGCATGCTGTCCCGGGAGAAAGCCCTGAGCTCAAAAGATCCTCGAGCCCGGGTCTTCCTCCTGTTTGAGTTTGAGCTCAGGTAGGTCTCTAGCACTCCCCTAATGACCAAATAGGAATTGCTATGAAGAGATAACTGCTGACTAGGAGCACATCTATGGTGCCAATTTGGATTAGATAATTAAATTAGGTCGCATTTCAAGAGTTCACACTTTATCATAAGCTTGTTTGGCATGCTGTCTTGGGAGAGAGCCCTGAGCTCAAGGAATCCTCGAGCCCAGGGCTCTCTCCCGTTTGCAGATTGAGAAGGGAGATTGATCTCAGGTAGACTACATTAAGGTGGCTAAGGTAAACTACATTAAAAAGGAAGGGAGCTATAGACAAGGTGCCCGTTTTGCTTAGTCTGTTACGAATGATACATGTCTTTAGACGGGTCTGAGGAAACCGAAGGACCCAGGGGAAACCCACGTGGACATAGGGAGAACATACAAACTCCGCACAGAAACACCACCCAACCTGGTGAGGACCAGAGCCAGCGGTGTTCTTGCTGTGGGGCCAACAGTGCTAACCACTGGGCCGCTGTGCCACCCAATCTATGAGGAAAAATAGGAGAAGAAGGGAAGGAAGGGGGGTTTCTTCCAGACGAAGATAAATGTGGAATGAAGACTGTGGTTATTTATAGTAACTTAGGAATCATATGATTGGTGGATCATGATTAACTAATGCGGGAAAATCCTCAGGTAGCGAAGAATTCTGGCCCAGATTTGGCATAAAGCTGGTACAGCAGGCATTCATCCGGCACTGGAATACAGCATGTGAGCCAACCATGGTCCAGGTTTGGCAGAGGTGGCACCATCTTTAAGGCGGCTCATAACACATGGGGCAGATATCAAATGTAGTATTTGGCCCAGATGTTAAAAATGATTTGAGGGCCACGTAAGTTTGGCCTATCTTGACCCACTTTTAAAATACATTTCAATTATTTTTGATTAAAGCAAAAATTCTACCAATTGTGTCAATTTGAGATAAAAACTCGAAGATAATTCACTGTGGCATGTGGGCCAAGCAAAAGCTGATTGTGTGGGCCAGATCTGGGCCAGAGAAATTTTGTTATGTGGGTCATAAGCACATGATCCTCTCGAAATTAATTTATAAATAAACTTCATGTCTTTGGATGGTGGTAGGAAACCGAGGGACTTGGGGCAAACCCACATTAACCCGAGGACATGGAAACTCCACACAGAAATGTCAACTAGCCTGCTAAGGACTTGAACCAGTGACATTCTTGCTGTGAGGCAAGAGTGCTAACAACTGGGCTGCCATGCCACCCTATCAAAGAAAAGCGAGAAGGAGTAGGGGTGGAAGATTCTTCCAGACTAAGATAACCGAAGTAAGAAACTCTCCATCTGATTGGAACCATCTGATTGGTGAATCATTCATTCATTCATTTTCTTTTCAACTTATCCAGCACGATTTTACGCAGCGGATGCCCTTTCAGCCGCAACCCATCTCTGGGAAACTTCCACACACACTCATTCACATTCATACACTACTGACAATTTAGCCTACTTAATTTTCCAGTACCGCATGTCTTTGGACTGTGGGGGAAACCGGAGCACCCGAAGGAAACCCACGCGAATGCAGGGAGAACATGCAAACTCCACACAGAAACGCCAACTGACCCAGCCGAGGCTCGAACCAGCGACCTTCTTGCTGTGAGGCGACAGCACTACCTCCTGCACCACCGCGTCGCCCTTGGTGAATCATGTGTTAGCTAGTGCGGGACCAGCCGTGGACAATCATAAGCACTTGATCCTCTCGAAATTAGTTTATAAATAAACTTCACTTAAAATACAATCAGTTAAATAGACTTAAGCATTAATTTAGTTGTTCAAGCGTAAAACAAGATGAAAGACCGTGTAGACTCTAGCGCTGTCAGTAGCAGCAGGCTAGCACAGAAACTTCATCGAAAATGCTGTGGTAAAATACATTTCCATATTTTAAAGACATGGTGGGGGAAAATGGAATTTAATGCAGTGCTTTTTGTCTGGTCTGAGACCCACTTTATGTCGTATATCAATCAGGCAGAGACGATCATTGATATTTTTTTAAATCTGATCTTAAACATGGCGATTTTGTAATAGAGGTGATTGGGCTGGCTGACTAAAAATTCAAATGTGCATATAGCCCATTGTGAATAATTGTGTGTACATTATAGCAATCGTGCTGAAGTTATGTTTAACTTTTGGCACTTGTGCTAGTCGTTTTGCAGCACAAATGCATCGCAGTGTATTTTCATGGGAGCCAAGGAATCCTGGCAATACTCTGACCAGGGCCGGCGCGTCCATAGAGGCGACTTAGGCGGCTGCAAAGGGTGGCAGAGCAGTCAGGGCGGCGTCCGCGGCGCGTTTTCCCCCTTCGCTTTTGTCCGCAACAAACCCTGTATCATCTCAACACCCAGCTCCGCCGCCCCCCTCCCCACCCTCCGCCGGCTTTTTCGGATTGAAGACAGCATAACTTTCGTTTTGAGGGCGGCATTCTCGTCGTTTGCCTAGAGCGCCAGTTGAGCTTGCTCCGGCCCTGACTCTGACAGAGGATCGGGGTTTGTGTGGCAAGACAGTGTGGTATAGGCACAGCTGTTCAGGGTGAATGGCAGAACTCTCTGGAACATATCTCAGGGAAAAGATCAGCCGCTTCAAAAAGAGCCAAGCCTAATGCTACTGTAATCTGTGCACTTTTTTTTTGCAGAACCAGATATGCTGTTTCTAGGCCTGTCTGACCGTTTTGGCTGAGAGAGAGTGGCAAGGTCTGTGGTGCACATTTGAATTCAAGGCATATAAGGTATATTGACCATAGCGTTATACTTTTGAAATTACATAAACAGAAAGTGCATGTGTTTGAAATACTGTAGAGACAGCACACAGTTTTATGGAAGCTCGTTTTTTCCAGGTAATTATGAGTAGGGCCAGACGGAATCTGCGGACGTTTTTTGCAATTTCTGCGGAGAATTTTGGTAAAAATCTGTGGATTTCTGCGGAATTATTTTAGGAGTCTCATAACTAAAACCTTAATATGTGAAATATGTGTAATTTAAAAACGGAATAAATTCAGATTTACACACATTTACTCAAGTAAATAAACAGAATTAATGATGGGCTAAAAATCTGCAGAAATCTGCGAATTCTGCGAAAAATCTGCGGAATTCTGAGCGCGCAGATTCTGTGTGGGCCTAGTTATGACTTATGAAATTGAAATTAGGACTTACTAAATCAAAATTACAACATGTAAAATCTAAATTACAAGATTAAAAGTTGATGTTAGTACTTAAAAGGATCAAAAGTTTTAAGAATTTGAGAAATTTTCACATTATTTTAAGAAAGTCATTATTATGAGAACGTTTCTCATTATTTTGAGAGTCATTGTTATGAGAAAGTTATTATTATGAGAAAATATTTCATTATTTTGAGAAAGTTATTATTATGAGAAAATATTTCATTATTTTGAGAAAGTTATTATTATGAGAAAATTTGTCATTATTATGATAAAAATAAGTTGTTATTATCATGTTCTCCCTGCGTTTGCGTGGGTTTCCTCCGGGTGCTCCGGTTTCCCCCACAGTCCAAAGACATGCGGTACAGGAGAATTGGGTAGGCTAAATTGTCCGTAGTGTATGAGTGTGAATGAGTGTGTATGGATGTTTCCCAGAGATGGGTTGCAGCTGGAAGGGCATCCGCTGCGTAAAATCGTGCTGGATAAGTTGTCGGTTCATTCCGATGTGGCGACCACGGATTAATAAAGGGACTAAGCCGAAAAGAAAATGAATGAATGAAGTTGTTATTATGGGAAAATAAGTTTTTATTATGAGAAAATTTGTCATTTTTATGAAAATGACAGTTATTATTATGAGAATATAAACTGTTATTGTAAGAAAATTAGTTATTATTATGAGAAAATAAGTCATTATTATGAGAAAATAAGTTATTTTTATTAGAAAATAAGTCATTATTATGAGAAAATAAGTTATTATTACGAGAAAATAAGTTATTATTATGAGAAAATAAGTCATTATTATGAAAAAATAAGTCATTATTATGAGAAAATAAGTTATTATTATTAGAAAATAAGTCATTATTATGAGAAAATAAGTCATTATTACGAGAAAATAAGTCATTATTATGAAAAAATAAGTCATTATTATGAGAAAATAAGTTATTATTATTAGAAAATAAGTCATTATTATGAGAAAATAAGTCATTATTACGAGAAAATAAGTCATTATTATAAAAAAATAAGTTATTATTATGAGAAAATAAGTTATTATTATTAGAAAATAAGTCATTATTATGAGAAAATAAGTTATTATTACGAGAAAATAAGTCATTATTATGAAAAAATAAGTCATTATTATGAGAAAATAAGTTATTATTATGAGAAAATAAGTCATTATTATGAAAAAATAAGTCATTATTATGAGAAAATAAGTTATTATTATTAGAAAATAAGTCATTATTATGAGAAAATAAGTTATTATTACGAGAAAATAAGTTATTATTATGAGAAAATAAGTCATTATTATGAAAAAATAAGTCATTATTATGAGAAAATAAGTTATTATTATTAGAAAATAAGTCATTATTATGAGAAAATAAGTCATTATTACGAGAAAATAAGTCATTATTATGAAAAAATAAGTCATTATTATGAGAAAATAAGTTATTATTATTAGAAAATAAGTCATTATTATGAGAAAATAAGTCATTATTACGAGAAAATAAGTCATTATTATAAAAAAATAAGTTATTATTATGAGAAAATAAGTCATTATTATGAGAAAGTTTCTTTGTAAATTGACATTTTATGATTTCAGTAAATTAAAGGGATAATGCAACCCAAAATGAATTTTACCCTGCCATTTACTTTCCCTCGTGTGGTTTTAAACCACTATGAGTTTCTTTTATCTGTTTAATGCAAAACATATTTTGAGAAATGTTAGTTACTGGCACTTATTTACTTCCATATTAGGACCAGCAACCTTCTTCAAAATAACTTAATTTGTGCTCAACAGAAGATAGAAACTCAAATAGGTTTTGAACAAGAGAAGAGTGGGTAAATAAATGATGACAGAAATTTAAGTTTTGGATGAACTATGCCTTTAAGAGTAGAGCTATTGCCTGGAATAGCCATGAGGTGGCAGTGCCTTCCCAAGAGACATACCGATGCTTACACACACACACACACACACACCTCACACAAGATTTGTCACATATGTGGAGAATAAATGTGATAAAAGTGCTCAGAAAATGTTGACAAAGGTACTTTCATCAGCATACTTTGTGTATTCCAAAGAAAGAAAGAGATTAATAGATTTTTTTATTACTTTAAATGAACCCTTAAACTCCTAAAAGAAGACTCAATTTTTTTATTTATCAATATTTATTTTAAGTAAAGTTAATTTTGCAGTGTGAATTTCGGTAATAAAGATCTGGCAGCAACAACACATTGTGACCCTGGACCACAAAAGCAGCCATGAAGGTATTTTTTTATTAATATTGAGATTCATACATCACTTTAAGAGCTTTCATTGATGTATGGTTGATAGGGAAATGACAATGTTTAATAAATATGGAATCTGAGGGATCAGAAAAATTATTGGATATTGAAAAGATTCAACTTTAAAGTCATCTAAATGAAATGCTTATCAATGCACATTACTAATGAAACATTTAGTTTCAATATATTTACAGTAGAACATTTACAAAATATCTTCAAGAAACTTGATCTTTACCTAATATTCGAATGATTTTTGACAAAAAAGAAACATAATCTGGAATTTTGTCCCATACAGTGACATAAATAATAATTACATAATATAAATCATATATAAAACACTCCTATGACTGGTTTTTGTGGTCCAGGGTCACAAATATGTCGTTGCTGCCAGATCTTAATTACAGAAAGTCACACTGAATTTAATGGAAAATTAATCTAAAATAAATATAAAGATTTTGTGCAACCTAAGACTGTTTTGTGGTACAGTCACGTTTTTCCTCTTCCTCATTTACCTATAAACAGTACCCTTCAAGTTACACCTCATGACAACAGAATTCATATTAATATTTTATTAACTCGGGCAACGCAGTGGCGCAGTAGGTAGTGCTGTTGCCTCACAGCAAGAACGTCGCTGGGTCGCAGGTTCGAACCTCGGCTAAGCTGGGTCAGTTGGCGTTTCTCTGTGGAGTTTGCATGTTCTCCCTGCGTTCGCGTGGGTTTCCTCCGGGTGCTCCGGTTTCCCCCACAGTCCAAAGACATGCAGTACAGGTGAATTGGGTAGGCTAAATTGTCCGTAGTGTATGAGTGTGAATGTGTGTGTGGAAATTCCCAGAGATGGGTTGCGGCTGGAAGGGCATCTGCTGCGTAAAATCGTGCTGGATAAGTTGGTGGTTCATTCCACTGTGGCGACCCCGCAAGGGACAAAGCCGACAAGAAAATGAATGAATCTCTGAGTTTTGGAAAAAAAAAATGTTTTCAGTTTTATTCAAATGTTTTAGGAGAAAACATTAGTCCAGATATTGGATTAGCCCAGTTTGGATGCTCTGACCCTGTGTTAGCATGGTCACATAATCAGCAAATGTCTACACTGCAAAAAATGCTTTTCTTACTCAGATTTTTTCTCTTGTTTCTAGTCCAAATATCTAAAAATTCTTAAATCAAGAATAATTTTCTGGACAAGCAAAACATTTTGTCTTGTTTTGAGAAATAATATGCCAAATTGAAGTGAGTTTTTCCTTAAAACAAGCAAAATAATCTGCCAATGGGGTAAGAAAAATAATCTTATGTCAAAAGGAAAAACAAGATCATTTTGTTTACCCCACTGGCAGATTATTTTGCTTGTTTTAAGGAATAACTGACTTAATATTGGCGTATTATTTCTCAAAACAAGACATTATGTTTTGCTTGCCAAGAAAATGTTTCTTGATTTAAGAATTTTTAGATATTTAGACTAGAAACAAGAGAAAAAATCTAAGTAAGAAAAGCATTTTTTGCAGTGTACAGTATTATGTTTGGTGTGGTGGTGGCTAAATAATCTTGATGGATTGGAAGTCCACGTTACCACCTACTTTTCATAAATGTCTGACTGAAATGGTTGCTGCTCTTAAGCTTGAATGAATTCGTTTTGCTAGGTAAGATGCTTCTAAAAAATTTGAAAAAATCTGGAGCCTCTTCCTTGCTTACCTTTTTAAGAGTTGAAAGTAGAGCGCTTATGATTCATAGACAATTAACTCTTACATTTCAATGTTTTGAGTTTGATCAAGTAAAACTTGATGTATATTATTTACTCTATATGGTGCATGTTTGGATGGACTGGTTTTTTTATTTTTTATTTTTATTTGATTCACTTATTTAAATTTGTAAATTTTTTTCTGTATTTTTTCCTTGTTTCTATAAAAACATATTATAGATTGTATAAATGGTTTTGTTCTGTTTTGTACTTATAAAAACTGTTATGGGGCGACGCAATGGCGCAGTAGGTAGTGCTGTCGCCTCACAGCAAGAAGGTCGCTGGTTTGAGCCTCGGCTGGGTCAGTTGGTGTTTCTGTGTGGAGTTTGCATATTCTCCCTGTGTTCGCGTGGTTTTCCTCCGGGTGCTCCGGTTTCCCCCACAGTCCAAAGACATGCGGTACAGGTGAGATGGGTAGGCTAAATTGTCCGTAGAGTATGTGTGTGAATGAGTGTGCATGGATGTTTCCCAGAGATGGGTTGCGGCTGGAAGGGCATCCGCTGCGTCAAACATGTGCTGGATAAGTTGGCGGTTCATTCCGCTGTGGTGACCCTGGATTAATAAAGGGACTAAGCCGAAAAGAAAATGAATGAATGAATGAAAAAGCTGTTATAAATAATAATAAATAAAAATAAAAAAACAGACTGGTCCATTTTGACTGGGAACACTAAAGTAAGGGGCGGGAGGTGAACACGACTTCAGGGTAAATAGATTTGTGTTTGTTTTACAGTGTACACTCAAAAAATTACGTTTGCTGTTTGTTTAAACTACTTGTTTAAAAAGAGCTGAGACAACCCAATTATTAATGTTTTTTGGGACAACTTAATTGTTTCAACATAGGCTCATTCTGAAAACCTAGCCCTACTGTATAAACATTTCTGGAGCTTACCAGCTGACCGATTACCTCCATAAGGACAACTTTGCCGCTGTTACTAGTTTGTTGAGTGGCTCGCCGCATACGTCGGTGGACTTGAGACACAGAGAGGAGTTGACCGCGACGATGGGGATCGAGTCCAGTGAAGAGCGGTTCCAGAAAGCAGGTAAGACAAAAACTAAATCCAAAAGAATAACATAAACAAGTAAATAACAGGGTGAGAGTATGGTACAATCTGAAAACGTGGTAAAAATGTGAGGGCTTGTGAATGGCACTCGTGAGAGAAATTTGAGATCTAAAAAATCGTACACAGCTGCCTCTGTTTGATTCACAAAAACAAAACCTGCAAAAAAAATGTAGCTCCTGGGACGTATGGGGCGCTCTCCAGAAAAGTATATAGGGGTACATTTTCAGAATGAGCCTGGGTTGAATTGTTTTTTATTCAATCCACTTAAATTCGGACTAACTAATAAGTTAACTTAATTCCTTCAATCGATTGTGTGGAACCTAGCATATTTTACAGCGTAACTCTGCATGATTTCGCTCGTCTGATCTTTTAGGCCATGGCTAAACTTATCCCTAGTCAATACGGTTACAGAACCATCGGTGTCACAACAAATTAATATCTATGACCTGCTGACAATATCCCGGTCCGTCATTCCCCCCAGCGCCCCCTCCATCTGGCCCAATCTTCTATCTCCAGCAAATTCTGAACACAGTCAACCAGCGAGCCAATGACAAGCTGGTCGCACAAGTATTATGTTTTATGTTTCTCCATTACTGTCTACTGTTTCACATGGTGATTGGGAGCATCAAGGCAAACTGAAGCTCGCCACATAATGGGCCCATTGATTCCCCAAAGGAACAGTTTTACCTAAGGGAGAGTTTAGCACTGAGCCAGACTCAAAGGGGGGGCGATTACCTTCTTCTCCAGGGCTGTGAATCATGACTAGAGAGTTTTATCACAAGGGGACTGTCCTGGCACCGATTCACTCAAAACCCTGGCACCTCTTTGTCATATACACTTTTAAGGCACACATTGGAGCCTGGTGAGGTGTCTGGATTAATCATTTGTAAATCACAGGGCCTGCATTTACATTGCATGGTTAAATGACTCTATGGTGCTTGATTTAAAAAAACATATACTTATTTATATGTATTTATTTATGTATTAAATCATCTTTGCATAAAATGACACAAAAAAATTATGGCTTGTGTGAGGCGTTTGTGTTTTGAGCTTTATTTTGTATTCTCTATTGGATTCAAGTCAGGTGATTGGCTGGGCCATTCTACAGCTTGATTTTCTCTCTCTGAAAGCATTTGAGAGTTTCCTTGGCTGTGTTTTGGATTCATTGTCTTGCTGAAATGTCCACCCTGGTTTCATCTTCATCCTCCTGCTAATGTAGATGTTAGACTGAAGCAGCTGATATTCATTTACGCTGAGGAAGGGCAGAGGGTTGCTGAAGAACTACTGAGAGATTTCAGCTGCTGTCTGGGCTTTCACTGCCTTTCTACACCTCCCTTTCTTCATGTGTTCAACACTTTTTTTCCCTGTGTTATTTCATTTTATTACACAGAACTTCATTTGTAAATTAATTCTTTAGTTGTTATCAACATCTGGTGAAAAGTTCAGGCCAAAGGCACTTTTAGAAATATGTTTTCTGTGATAATTGTTGGCGTGTTCAATACTTATTTCCACCGCTGTACAGTATATTCCATACATTATCATTCCCGAGCCTGCCATTCCCTCCAATGCCACTGTGAGGGACCAAGCAGTCAAGGGCAACGAACACAAAGTTTCCAAAGAAAAATAAATTTATTAATTCTGAACAAAGTTACAAATTAAAGCATTTGAATAAAGTAAAGCCAAATCCAGACTTAAAACAAATAAACATAACCAAATCAAACAAACAAACGAAGAGAAAAAGAAGAACAGACCTTTCTTCAAACACAAAATCGGGACTTAGATACACAAAAGACAGGGACTAGTCCATTACGAAAAATAAATTAAACATTATAAACTAATAAAAAAAAATGACCACCAAACAGTCAAATGATACACTTAAAATTAACCAATATATATAAAGAAAACTAAACAATTCAAATACTTATAATAAACAAAAATAATAGAAATAAACATTCCGACACCCCCCTCAGCCAATTTACATGATGGTTTGGTCAGGTGGAACAAAATGTCGGCAAATGTTGCCAGCCGGTCCCTTAGAGCAGCCGGACCTCTGTTAGACTGCAGTCTCTGGAGCACTGAGCCACGCTGGGATGAGCCAACTTGGATCCCACAGGTAACTTTAACTCAAAGAAATAAATATCAATAAATCTTGTCAAAAGAACTAGAAAGTGTGCACTCCAAACTAGTAACTTATGACATGAAATAATTGAAATGAAAAATAAAAATGTGAAAGTGAACCAAACTGTGTCTGTCATTATTATGTATAATCTGTAACGAATAAGAACTAAATTATAAATGTAGTGGTGTTGATATACCCTTGTTTAATATGGGGACACATTGTTGGCCATCACAGCCACACAAGGGAGCCCTCGCCTGAATGCTGATTTCCGGCACACCTGAAGTTAATTTACACCATGTATAAATAGATCCTTTGGTTCATTTGTTGTTTTAATTGTGTGTGTGTGTGAAGTCTTGCCAGTATCACTGTTTCAGTTCTGAACATTTCCTTGTTTGTGTTTTGACTTCTGTCTGTTTTCTTGGGATTAATGACTTTAGTTTTGTGTTCTCGGGTTTACTGTTAAGACTCTCATTTATTTTGGTTTGATCTCTGACTGTTTCTGGATTGCTGCAGTAAAGACCTTCTGTCTCTAAAAAAAATCACTGAAAAAAAATATGATATGGGCTGATGTTAAACAAACTAATTAAATTTAGTAATGTTCAACTTGTTTAAATTCAGCCCAGATAAATTGTTTGCAAGCACTTAACTTTAGAAAAATGTAGTAAATCCAATGAATCCCTTTTTTCTGTGCAATATGTCATAGTTTTGGGTGACACGGTGGCTCAGCGGTTAGCTCTGTCACCTCACAGCAAGAAAGTCACTGGTTCGAGCCTCGGCTGGGTCGGTTGGCATTTTTGTGTGGAGTTTGCATGTTCTCCCCGTGTTGTCGTGGGTTTCCTCCGGGTGCTCCGGTTTCCCCCACAGTCCAAACCCATGCGCTATAGGGGAATTGGATGAACTAAATTGGCCATATGAGTGTAAATGAGTGTGTATGGATGTTTCCCAGTACTGGTTTGCAGCTGGAAGGGCATCCGCTGTATAAAGCATATGATGGATAAGTTGGCGGTTCATTCCTGATGAATAAAGGGAATAAGCCAAAGGAAAATGAATGAATGTCATTAGTTTTATGTTGTGCTGTTATGTCATTACTGCTATGAAAAGGTGACTAATTATAAACCGTTGATGTTAAAAGTGTTAAGTTGATGGTTTTGCAATTCTATTTCAAGTATATTACAATTCAAATGACAAGTACTATTGCACTAATTGAATCTTTATTAGATATAAGGTATTTTAATCCCTACCAAAATCCAAAACTGCTGCTGGCGTTACTCTAATCATACAGATTTACCCTACACTGTAAAAAATATATGTGTATTTATATAGTTTTCTGTTGATTTAAGGTTGTAAATTGCATTATGGGATGTGGATCTCTGCTCTGTCGACTTTTGTTACTTTTATTGACATTTTAGTAAAAAAAAATATAATGTATAAGAAATTATATGGAAAGAAATAAGTCAGTCTGTTATAATAATAAAAGAAAATGTACTGACAGTTTATTACAATGTTTTTGTAGCGTAATATATAACACCAACCCAGACAATATAGCACTTTAAACTATTAAAAATCTTCATAAATGTCACTTTTTCAAACTTTTCAAGTTTAAAAGTTGTCAGAAGAAAGATTAAGGTCTCATAATGCGATTAGAAAGCATAAATAAATGGTGAAAATCAAAAACATGAATCACAAAATATGGAAAACTGCTCATTTACGGATATTTTTTACATGTACAGTTGCAGTCAGAATTATTTTTTATTATGTTTATTTTTTTCCCCAATTTCTGTTTAATGGAGAGAAGATTTTTTCAACACATTTCTAAACATAATAGTTTTAATAACTCATTTCTAATAACAAATTTATTTTATCTTTGTCATGATGACAGTAATTAATATTTGACTAGATATTTTTCAAGACACTTCTATACAGCTTAAAGTGACATTTAAAGGCTTAACTAGGTTAATTAGGTTAACTAGGTAGGTTAGGGGAATTAGACAAGTTATTGTATAACGATGGTATGTTCTGTAGACTATCGAAAAAAAAAAAAAGCTTAAATGAGCTAATAATTTTGACCTTAAAATGGTTCTTAAAAAATTAAAAACTGCTTTTATTTTAGCCAAAATAAAACAAATAAACTTTTTACAGAAAGAAAAAATATTATCAGACATACTGTGAAAATTTCCTTGCTCTGTTAAACATCATTTGGGAAAAATTTTAAAAAGAAAAGTAAATTCAAAGGGGGGCGAATAGTTCTGACTTCAACTGTATATCTATATGGTTCACCTTAACTTGATTGGTGCTTGTGTCAATTGCTTATATCTTTGATTGATTTAACAGGAATCCCAATATCTCAACCAAACACGTTTGAAAAAAATAATAATAATAGTAATGAGCAAAACATGCAGAAATTAGAGTAGATAGTAGGAGAGCATGCTTTCTAAAATGCAATGACAGAAAAACTTCAAGTGTTCTGAGGAACTTAAACGTGCTCTGCTCTTTTTACTTTCTCACAATGTATGTAAAGAGCAGGATGTTTTACTTTTTTGAAGTTCACCATGGTCTTAAATGCTTTTTACCAGCCGATTTAAATGTTATCATTTAATTGAATGAGCTTTATCAGTGGTTATCAGCTGATAGATATGGGCCAGTAGGGGCCTTCTGCTCCTACTGGTAGGCTCAGAAGGCTGTTATCATCCATCCACATGTTTAATCAGCTACTTTATAGATCACATATGGCTGCAGCTAGACGTTAACGAGAATTGTTTATATTATTTATAAAATTTCCCATTAATTGCATTATTAACGTCTACCACAACCCTAAACCCAACCGTCACACTAATGTAAAAACAGATCTAGATCTGGAGTTTTTTCTATTAGTATAGCTGATTAACCA
Source organism: Danio kyathit (assembly GCA_903798195.1). Classification (NCBI taxonomy): domain Eukaryota; kingdom Metazoa; phylum Chordata; class Actinopteri; order Cypriniformes; family Danionidae; genus Danio; species Danio kyathit. The sequence continues at coordinate 4,554,737 of LR812520.1, read as the reverse complement.
TGTGAATGGATGATAGCAGCCTTCTGAGCCAACCAGTAGGCGCAGAAGGCCCCTACTGGCTCATATCTATCAGCTGATAACCACTGATAATGCCTATTCAATCGAGTGATAGCATTCGAAGCGAGTGACCCAACACCACTGAGCAAGTATAATTTTATATATACAGTTGAAGTCAACATCGTTAGTCCTTTCAAATATTTCCCAAATTATGTTTAACAGAGCGAGGAATTTTTCACAGTATTTCCTATAATATTTTTTCTTCTGGAGAAAGTCTTATTTGTTTTATTTCAACTACAGAACAAACCACTGTTAGACAATGACTTGCCTAATTAACCTAGTTAAGCCTTTAAATGTCACTTTAAGCTGTATACTAGTATCTTGAAAAATATCTAGTCAAATATTCTGTCCTGTCAACATGGCAAGGATAAAATAAATCAGTTATTAGAAATGAGTTATTAAAACTATTATATTTAGAAATGTGTTGAAAAAAATCTCTCCGTTAAAGAGAAATAGGGGAATAAAATATACAGGGGGGCTAATAATTCTGACTTCAACTGTATATATCAGTCACACTAAGCTTGTGTCATCTGCAAATTTAATTCTAGTGTTGGATGAGTGGGTGGGGATACAGTCATGCGTGAACGGAGTAAAAGCTGGTCTTAGGACAGAGCCCTGCGGGACTCCAGTGTTCGGGGTTATGCTAGAAGAAACGTGATCTCCAATCCTAACATTCTGTGGTCTGTTTGTTAGAAATCCTAAATTCCATGTGCAGGGAGGGAGCTGAGGTTGAGGTTACTCATTTTTTGTAAGCAATTTAAGTAGTATTATGGCATTAAAAGCAAAGCAATATATATATATATATATATATATATATATATATATATATATATATATATATATATATATATATATATATGATGTATCAACATACGGTTGTTCCTGAATCATTAGCCCACCTGTATATTTTAGTTTAATGGAAATAAGTTTTAAAACATAATTTCAAAACATAATTGTCAGGCCCCTGTGTTTTCGTCGTGTGATCTTCCCCATGTGCTCATTTGTTCTGTTTTCCCGCCGTCTCATTATCATACCTGTCAACATTGGGATGTGAAAATAAGGGATACGCCCACCATAAAAAGGGATTCGATTGCTTTCCTAACTGTTTATGCTCATTTAGTTTACAAAATTAGTTGTGTTTGAAAAACCCCCCACCAAGATCAACATCTTTAGATGTTGTTGTTGTTATTATTATTAATCATATGTCTGTTCAAACACGCACCCAAAACCCAGAGTTTTCCTCTGCTTTAAATCACATGTGCAGAATGCATTTGGAAAACAGCATCTATTTATCACTATGGAGCACCTCAACTGACAGTCACGCACTGCTATATGATTGTTTTGAAGACTGCATAGGAGGGGCGACGGCACCTGTAATGAAAAGGATGGGGAATCGCGCCATTTTTATATTTATGTCAAACATACCTGCCAACACTCCCGTTTTTCCCGGGAGTTTCCCGTATTTTAGACCCGTCTCCCGTATTGTTCTGTCTCCCGGTAAACTCCCGGAATTCCCCCGCCCCCCAGCATTTTGGTACAGTCCGGGCTGAAACTTGGTGCTTGTGCTCTTCCGGTCGCGCGCTACAGTTCGCGCGCCCCCATCTCCCCAAACCTCTCACCCCTCCCGCTCCCCGCTCTTCAGTTTGCGCCAGTGTTGCCAACTTAGCGTCAAATTTTCAAAAAAGCGACTAGCGACAAATCTAGCGACTTTTTTGTGTGTTACTGACGATTTTTATAGACTGTCGTTTGTCCATTACTGTACCGTCCCTACTCTTCTCAACGAGCTGCGGGTGATGCCGGCGGCCCCTCCCCTGCAGCCTGAGAGCAGAGCACCTCTCTGCGTACCGACGGCAAATGATTTAGAACAGGTGGCAGTTTGAAGGTATTTCCCTTGTACAGTCAACCCGATCTGCTTCTCCTTTATTTTAACAATTTAATTTGACCGTTTATTCTTGTTGCACAATCAGAGATGTTTTAAGTGAGAGTTTCAGAACTTGTCTGAGTATATTACGTCTGAGAGATTACTGCAAATTCCCTACTCATCTATAATGATATACTGTATTCAAACAGCAATAAATTTAGTTAAATTGACATGCTTGCATAAAGCGTAGTGCGAATATAAAATACCCCATTTATTTACCATAGGCTGTTAAACAGAAATGGTAGAACGCGATGACGTCAGTAATATGCAAATTAGCGTATGACGTAATACCACCCCCCGGTCTCCCGGAATTTACGAACCAAATGTTGGCATGTATGATCTCAAAGTGTTTCATGCCTAAATAAAATGAAAGCACAGAACAGACATTTAAGAGCCAGGGGCGGCCCCTAGTGGTTCGGCGGTATGGGTTGCGTATAGGGAGAATCGGCTCTTTAATGTTTACTGCCACCCTTCAGAGAAAGATTAAAAATACGGGAGAAATACAGGAAAATACCTTTACAGGATGATAGCGGGATAGAACTGTAAAATACAGGAGAATCCCTTGAAAAACAGGAGGGTTGACAGTTATGCTCATGTGTTTTACCTGTGTTCCTCCGCTGTGTGTCATCAGTTTCCTCTAGTCATGTGCATTTATAGTCCTGTGTGTTGTTCAGTCGTTGTCCGGTATTCTACGTTAAGCTGCGGTCACACTGCACTTTTCTCCCCATAGACTTCCGATCATACGCACGCGAATGCTTCAGACCAGAAACGCAAGGTCGTGCGTCAAGTTTTGCAGATCGCTGCGTTGGAAAGTTCAAGCTTGGTGAACTCTGACTTGCAAAATCGCATCACTTAACTGCGTGAGACTAATCGAGGATCAAAACATGACCTCTCTGTACAGAAATTGAAAATGTGAAGCAATCGCTCACTTTTTTAATGTCTAATCATCTTGTTTAATCCCGCCCCTTTTAGCAGCGCCGTACGACAAAATTTCGCTCAAACTCTAGTGTGACCGGAGCTTTATGCATTGTCTACACCCCTTGTCTTTCCTGAGTCGCCTGTGTTTCCTGTGTCCTTTATGTGAGAGTTTGTAAATAAATCTACATGTTTGGTAACTTGTGCGATCCTTTGCCTTTCTGAGAGAGCCCAGGCGTGACGATAACAGTTTTAATTAACGAAATTTCTAATAACTGATTTCTTTTCTCTTTGCCATGATGACAGCACATAATATTTGACTAGATATTTTTTGAGATACTAGTAATCAGCTTAAAGTGACATTTAAAGGCTTAACTAGGTTAATTAGGGTAAAGTTAGGGTAATTAGGCAAGTCATTGTATAACAGTGGTTTGTTCTGTAGACAATCCAACACAAATACTGCTTAAGGGGGCTAATAATATTGGCCTTCAAATGGTTTAAAAAAAAATTAAAACTGATTTTATTCTAGCCGAAATAAAACAAATAAGACTTTTTCAGAAAGAAAAAATATTATAGGAAATACTGTAAAAAAATCCTTGTATTGAACACATGAAGAAAGAAAGGTGTCGAAAGGCAGTGAAAGCCCAGACAGCAGCTGGAGTCTTTCAGTAGTTCTTCAGCAACCCTCTGCCCTTCCTCAGTGTAAATTAATATTTGCTGCTTTAGTCCAATATCTACATTAGCATTATCTATATTAAGCTGGACAAAAGAATGAGTTAAGGCGGATATCTCTATTCTTTCTCACAGAAAGCAGCAGATTTGTACTTATTTTTGTATTTATGGTCAATGGTTTGGTATGGTGGTATGAGAAACACAATAAGTTGCATTTAATATGCAACCATGATAATTACAGATTTGAAAAAGGTTTACATTTCAGCATAAGAAACTCTATATCCTGGGAACTGTGCTTTCATATTATTGCTGAATCGGTGCACCAGATTCAGAATTGATGAGAATGCAGACTCTCCCACCTTTGACTTCAAGCGGGGTCTGATGTGCTGTCTGCTCGCTCAATAGCGCTGTCGGGAATGTTTTCACTCGGCCAAGTTTCTGTAATAATCATCACGCAGCTGTCTATTTTGTGCACAGAAAGCCTCAGTTTAATTTCAGCCATTTTGTTAACAATCGACCGGGAATTGGCGAGAAGGGGGACTCGGTAAGGTGGGCTTACAGGGTTTAGATTTGACTCTGGCATGTATCCCTACTATTGTTTCCACTCTCGCCGGTGTCTCAGACACCCCATTGGGAGGATGATGATCTTGCTGGACAGCGGTAGCATCTCAAGTAACACTTTACAATAACAGTACATGAGTAATGATATACTAATATGCGAATTAAATTGTACTTTGTTATGAACTAATGATGAGTTAAATACGTGCTAATCGTAAACTAACATTCGCGCCTGCTCTTTAAATCCACCCGAGGCCACTGTCGACTGACTGACTGACCGACCTATACCCCCACCCACCATACCTGTCAATATTGGAATGTGAAAAAAGGCATATTCCCCTCCAACAAAATAAAAATAAAATAAAAATTCCCAAAATTACTAAATATATTCTTCCGGAGCTGTTTTATTGTAAATAAACAGTTGAAACCGTCAGTAATATATTTTATCATTATTTACAAAGGATATAATAAGTATACATTAGAAAAAGCTGCAAATAAATAAGCAGACAGTTTAGCATATTTAAAGTGCAGCGAATGAATCTCTCATTTAGATTTTTCGTTTAATTGCATTAAATAACAGAGGCGTCACTTTAAAAATGCACAGATCTGTAATGAAAGCATTCGATTGCTTTCCTAACTTTTTATGCTCTTTTAAGACAAAGTTAGTTGCTTAACAATTTATTTAAAAGATAACCCACCAAGATCAATATGTTTAAACTGTATTATTGTTGTTATTATTATGACTGTATTCAAACACGCACTCAAAACCCAGTGTCCACTTTTGCTTCGCTTTAAATTGCGTGTACAGAATCCATTCATGAAACCGCATCACAATCGGAGCATGCTATGGAGCATGCTAATAGTCACGTATTGCTACATAAACTGACTGTTTTGAGGATTGCATATGAGGGGCAACGGCGCCTAATGGAAAGGAAGGGAATCCCACCATTATTATATTTATTTCAAAGTGTTTTCATGCCTAAATAAAATGAAAGCACAGAACATATTCACAATTAAGAGCAAGAGGGGTCCCGTGATGGTGGGCTGGCGGTATAGTTTGCGTATAGGGAGGATCAGCTCTTTAATGTTTATTGCCACCCTTCATAGAACGATTGGCAATATGGGAGAAATACGGGAAAATACATTTACGGGATGATTGCGGGATAAAATTGTAAAATACGGGAGAATCGCGGGTAAAAACAGGTATGCCACCCACTCCCTTCCCTAAATCCCAACCGATAGTGTTTTCAAAAGCACCAATTGACCAGTGCTCACCCCCTTTCCTAAACCCAACTGGCAGTGTTTTCGAAAGCAATCCAGAAAAAGAAAACCCCTCGTGGCCACCTGATTTTTATCATGTTTTCCACATTCTCACCCTGTTATTTACTTGCTTATTTTATTTTTTGTTTTACCTGCTTTCTGGAACCGTTCTTCACCAGACTCGAACCCTGTCGTCGCAGTCAACTCTGCTCTGCCTCCCAAGTCCGCAGACATACGCGATGAGCCACTGGGCAAACTGGTAACAACGGAAAAGCCATCCACACGGAGGTAAGCGGTGAGTTGGTAGCGCTAAAAGGAACAGAAGCCGTCAGCGGCGTCATACCGCCCCGTAACATTCATTTTAAAGACGAAATGCAGTCATACGTATAGCTCTGACTACATAATTCGCTCTCTCTAGAAATGTGTTGGTTATGCACGTCCGTTTAGAGCATGTTTACACTGAAAAACAATAGAAAAGTTTTATGTCTACATGCTGGACAGACAGCCGATTCGAATGTTATCACTTGATATAATGGGCGTTATCAGCTGATAGATATGAGGCAGTAGGGGCCTTCTGCACCTACTAGTAGGCTCAGAAGGCTGTTATCATTCATCCAAATGGTTAATATATATATATATATATATATATATATATATATATATATATATATATATATATATATATATATATGTATATATATAGATCACATACGGCTGCGGCCGGAAGTTAACGAGAATTATTTATATTATTTATTAAATTGCCCATTAATTGTATTTTATTAACGTCTACCCCAACCCTAAACCCAACCGTCACAGTAATGTAAAAACAGATCTGGATATGGAGTCTTCTCTATTAGTATAGCTGATTAACCATATGGATGGATGATAACAACCTTCTGAGCCTACTAAAAGGCCCCCACTGCCCCCATATCTATTAGTTGATAACCACTGATAACGCCCATTGAATCGAGTGATAACATTTAAAGTGGGTTGGACAGGGGTAGCAACAATATCTCGTTGTAGTAGAATAGTATGTATTGGTATTGTATTGTACTAGTATAGTATTGGTAATCAATTCCAGTCAATCATAAGACATCCGAGCATTGATTTTACTTAATTCATCTTTATTCTATTGGACTTTTTACCATGTAGTCAACATTTGAAGTTGATCAAAACCTTTGTTGATCTACTTCAGATGCCGACTACTGTATAATGCATCCCGAATTTCAATCATGCAGCTCTAAATTGAACTTCACTGGTCGCCTTCAGAGCTATTGATTTTACTCCAAACCTCTAATTTGTCCTGACACAGCTCAGGAACTCTTGTAAACACTGAAATTAAAATGTACTTTTCCGCAGCAGATGTGACTGAGCAGCTTAGACGAAGTTGCAGACAGTCAGAGAAGGGAATAAATCAAGTTAAAATGTCTCCCTTCCAATCTCAAATGGACAAATGTAAACAAAATGAGCCAGCGCTCATTTTATTATACCAATTATGGCACAAACATTAATTTAATGAACATAACAAGCACAAATTGCATGCATTTCCTGTGAAACAACAAGCAAAAAAAATGAAAATACAGTAACATTTTATGATATAATTATATTAAACATTATTTTTGGTTTAATATTTTAGTTTAACTGACATTTATTAGTTTTTTTTAAATAATTAGGGCTAGAGTCCGACTTCTTTCTGACTTTGAGCTTATATCCAAATAGTAGATTGGAGAATTTGGAGTTCAGATTTGTTTGGGAACAGACCTCAGGGAGCCGAAATTACAGTCCCATCAGAAGATGAATCAGTTCTTCAGTGCCACTTTCCCACAGCCCTTGTCATTCTGGGATGTCCCACCAGATACTATCAGCCTACAAAAAAAACGTTTTTCTAATAAGATCTGAAAACTTTAATCTTTCATTGAGAACATTGATTTGAAACAGCCTTAGATCACTGAGTGCTTTATTCATTTGCATGTTTTGATGTTGTCACTGTGAGGTAAGGATACATCTAATAGATGTGGGAGTATTTGGGCTCTGTCTCCCTGAGCTGATATAAGCACTAATCCAAACAATGAACGCCCCGTAATTGAGAATAATAGTTCCTATGTGTACCACCCAACAACACCCAGCCGGCATCGTCTGACGGTATCATTCAAGCGATGATTTAACTCCCTGGATTCAAAACTGAGGATCACTTATATTCTCCAAACAATTATGGGACTAAAACATTAAATGATTAATGTTTAATCTGAGAATATACCTCCAAAAAGCAGGTATGTCACGCTGGGAACATGTTGGGAGAACAGGGAGAATGCTCGAATAATATTCAAGGAAATCCTTAAGACACGATAGTGGACCCTGTAGGTTGAAATTCAGATCAAATGTTCATCACTTTGATATCAAATATGGTTCTAACTGTGGTACAAAATCACTGTGCTATGACAACATTTAAAATCATTGCTGTAGATATTGGCAAATTATGTACTGACAACATTAAATAAAACAGTACAATGTATAACTAGATATTAAAGTTTGAGGACAAACTTTATGGTGGCTTGAGAAAGCCGAGTCTGAAAGTTTGAAGTAGTTTTAAAGTGTAAATAACTGAAGTAGTTTTTATGAAGTTTGAAACAGTCGGCATAGATAAGTACATATATGTTAGCATGTTTCTAGTGGTTGCTAGGCAGTTGCTAACATAAATTAGCATGATTCTAGCATGAATTATCATGTTACTAGCGTGTTTCTAGCATGAATTAGCATGTTACTAGCATGTTTCTAGCATGAATTACCATGTTACTAGCGTGTTTCTAGCATGAATTAGCATATTACTATCATGTTTCTAACATGAATTAACATGTTACTAGCGTGTTTCTAGCATGAATTAGCATGTTACTAGCGTGTTTCTAGCATTAATTAGCATGTTACTTTCATGTTTCTAACATGAATTAGCATGTTACTAGCGTGTTTCTAGCATGAATTAGCATGTTACTAGCGTGTTTCTAGCATGAATTAGCATGTTACTAGCATGTTTCTAGCATGAATTAGCATGTTACTACCGTGTTTCTAGCATGAATTAGCATGTTACTAGCATGTTTCTAGCATGAATTAGCATGGTACTAGCGTGTTTCTAGCGTGAATTAGCATGTTACTAGCGTGTTTCTAACACGAATTAGCATGTTACTAGCATGTTTCTAGCATGAATTAGCATGTTACTAGCATGTTTCTAGCGTGAATTAGCATGTTATTAGCGTGTTTCTAGCATGAATTAGCATTTTACTAGCATGATTGTAGCATGAATAAGCATGTTACTGGCATGATTCTAGCATGAATTAGCATGTTACTAGCCTGTTTCTAGCATGAATTAGCATGTTACTAGCGTGTTTCCAGTGTGAATTAGCATGTTACTAGCGTGTTTCTAACATGAATTAGCATGTTACTAGCATGTTTCTAGCATGAATTAGCATGTTACTAGCATGTTTCTAGCATGAATTAGCATGTTACTAGCATGTTTCTAGCATGAATTACCATGTTACTAGCGTGTTTCTAGCATGAATTAGCATGTTACTTTCATGTTTCTAACATGAATTAACATGTTACTAGCGTGTTTCTAGCATGAATTAGCATGTTTCTAGCATGAATTAGCATGTTACTAGCCTGTTTCTAGCATGAATTAGCATGTTATTACCGTGTTTCTAGCATGAATTAGCATGTTACTAGCATGTTTCTAGCATGGATTAGCATGTTACTAGCGTGTTTCTAGCGTGAATTAGCATGTTACTAGCGTGTTTCTAACATGAATTAGCATGTTACTAGCATGTTTCTAGCATGAATTAGCATGTTACTAGCATGTTTCTAGCGTGAATTAGCATGTTACTAGCATGTTTCTAGCGTAATTTAGCATGTTACTAGCGTGTTTCTAGCATGAATTAGCATGTTACTAGCATGATTCTAGCATGAATTAGCATGTTACTAGCATGATTCTAGCATGAATTAGCATGTTACTAGCATGATTCTATCATAAATTAGCATGTTACTAGCCTGTTTCTAGCATGAATTAGCATGTTGTTAGCATGATTCGAGCATGAATTAGCATGTTATTGCATGATTCTAGCATGAATTAGCATGTTACTAGCCTGTTTCTAGCATGAATTAGCATGTTGTTAGCATGTTTCTAGCATGAATTAGCATGTTACTAGCCTGTTTCTAGGATGAATTAGCATGTTTCTAGCATGAATTAGCATGTTACTAGCCTGTTTCTAGGATGAATTAGCATGTTTCTAGCATGAATTAGCATGTTACTAGCCTGTTTCTAGGATGAATTAGCATGTTTCTAGCATGAATTAGCATGTTACTAGCCTGTTTCTAGGATGAATTAGCATGTTTCTAGCATGAATTAGCATGTTACTAGCCTGTTTCTAGGATGAATTAGCATGTTTCTAGCATGAATTAGCATGTTACTAGCATGATTCTAGCATGTTACTAGCATGATTCTAGCATGAAATAGCATGTTACTAGCCTGTTTCTAGCATGAATTAGCATGTTACTAGCATGATTCTAGCATGTTACTAGCATGATTTTAGCGTGTTACTAGCATGATTTTAGTGTGTTACTAGCATGATTCTAGCATGAATCAGCTTGTGTCTAGCATGAATTAGCATGAATTAGCATGTGCTAGCATGACTAGCATGTCACTAGTGTGTTGCTAGCATCTTTCCAGCAAAATTAGCATGTCAGTAGGATGTTAACACTATTAGCATGTGTTAGAATAGCTAGTCACAGTCTATGGGGCAGTTGCTAGGAAGTTGTAAGTGGTTGCTAGGGAGTGGCGAGTAAGTTTAAAGGTCATCAGTGATTGGCTGCTGGCTAGACTGAGTTAAATGAGCTCAGCCATTAGTCTGTGGCACAGTCTGATGCAGAGTTATGAGCTCACAAATGTTCATCCAATGTTAAGTCAATGACAGTCTTTTACAATGGAAGTCTATGGGACAGTTGCTAGGGTGCTGTAAGTGGTTGCTAGGGAGTGGCTAGTAAGTTAAAAAGTCATTAGTTATTGACTGCTGGCTATACTGAGTTAAATGAGCCCAGTTAGAAGTCTGTAGAACAGTCTGATGCAGAGTTATGAGCTCACAAAGTTTGACCCAATGTTAAGTCAATGGGACTTTTGGAAATTTTCTGGGTCGTTTTTCAGAAAACCGATAGTCGGATCAGTCAGAAAAGATATAGCAATCCGAGTCAGAAAGTTTGAAGTTTGTAGCTTGAACAGTTTAGGAGGAGATACACTTTAAAATTAGTCTCAGAAGACGGAAGAAGAAGAAGAAGAAGAAAAAGTTTATGTAGAATATCAGAATATTCTCAAGCCACCATAATCAAGGATTTTTTTGTCTTATTGTGGATATGTACCCCTGCATGCATTTCCTAAGAGCGCAAAGTACATCCCAGGAGCTACGTTTTTTTGCAGCTTTTGTTTTTGCGGATCCACCAAAGGCCGCTGTGTATGCTTTTTGAGATCTCAAATTTTACTAGCGAGTGCCATTCGCGCCTGCTGTTCTTGTGTAAATCCACCAGAGGCTGCTGTCGACTGACTGACTGACTGACTGACCGACCACCACCTTCCCTAAACCCAACCGACAGCATTTTCAAAAGCAATACAGAAACAGAAAAGCCTTGCAGCTGCCTGATATTTGCCACTTTTTTAGATCTTACCATGTTCTCACCCTTTTATTTACTTTTTTTTTTTGGCTTTTGTTTTAGTTTTACCTGCTTTCTGGAACCGTTATTCGCCGGACTCGAAACCTGTCATCGCAGTCAATTCCGCTCCACCTCCCAAGTCCTCCTACATATGCGGCGAGCCACTGGACAAACTGGTAACAGCGGATAAGCTGTCCATATGGAGGTTGTAACCAAGGATAGATGCTGACAACAGGATGCGGATCCAAATGCAGGTTTATTTAAAGGAATGGTCAGGCAAGCAATGATCAGTACAGGAGCAAACAGATGTATGAGGATAATCCAGAATCGTAGTCAATATAGCAGTCACAAGGATGGCTGCAAACAGGGAGAAACAGGTAAACAAGGCGAGGGTCTAAACACGGCAAAAACAAGACAAGGAAATGCTTTGAATTGAAACTGGTAACAGATGACAAGACTCGGGAACTGGGGTGAGTGTGTGTGCTGTTTATGTACTGAGTGTAATCTGTGCTTGAGCAGCTTCAGCTGTTGGATGTAATCAGTGAAGATATGGAACCGGTTGTGTGTGATGTGAGAGTAGTGCATGTATGGAGATGTAGTCCATAAGATGGCGGATTTGTAGTCCAATAGTGAATGTGCATGTAAACCAGCGATCTATGGGGAGAAGATCGCTGGTGATCGTGACAGAGGTAAGCGCGAAAAGAAACAGAAGACTTTGGTGGTGTCATACCACCCCGTGGCATTCATTTTTTAAACGAAATGCAGCCATACACTGTAAAAAAAATCTGTAATTTTACGGTTCATTTCTGGCAGCACGGTTCATTTCTTAAAATAACGGCCGTTAAATTACAGAAATTTACTGTAAAATAACAGAGGTTGAATTACAGAAATTTACCAGAAATTTTAATTAAAGGACATTTCTGTAATTTAATGTTCATTATTTTACAGTAAGTTTCTGTAATTCAACAGTCGTTATTTTACGTTTTTTTTTTTTCGGCACCCCAGCTGCCGGAAATAAATCGTAAAATTACGGATTTTTTTTACAGTGTGGGTCTGGCTACATAATTCGTGCTCTTCAGAAAAGTAGATGGGAGTACGTATTCACAATGAGCCTGTGTTGGATTTTTAACTTACTTTATTAGTCCCTTTATTAATCTGGGGTCACCACAGCAGAATGAACCGCCAACTTATCCAGCATATGTTTTACGCAGCGAATGCCCTTCCAGCTGCAACCTATCACTGGGAAACATCCATACACTCTCATTCTCACACACACACATACAATTTAGCTTACTCAATTCACCTATACCACATGTCTTTGGACTTGTGGGGTAACCGGAGCACCCGGAGGAAACCCACACAATCACGGGGAGAACATGCAAACTGCACACAGAAATGCCAACTGACCCAGCCGAGGCTCAAACCAGCGACCTTCTTGCTGTGAGGCGATCTTGCTACCCACTGCGCCACAGTGACACCCTAGCCTATACCAAGGGTTCCAAAACTTTTCAGTCTGTCATCCCCAAAATAACAATGCCAGTGACTCGAGACCCACACTATCCTCTGAGGTGGTTAGAAATATACAAACCTTGCACACAACGGCACACACACACACACACCAATAGGCCAATAGGATAAAGTTTATCCTTGGTTTAATTTCGGAGACTATTCTCCAAGTTCAGTCGTGGTCTGTATTTATTTTTAATGTACATGAGTGTCATAAAAGTGTCAGAAAGTTTAACCTGGTGCCATAAAATCAATCTGCTGCATCTGACGCTATGAGTGTGTCGTAATCCCCCCAGGGGTTGCAATCCAATGGGAAAATATTTTGATAAATTTTTATTTGCAGTTTGTTGTTTTTTAATGTAACTGTTATATTTTCTGTAGATCATAGGCAGGGCCGGCGCGTCCATTGAGGCGACCTAGGCAGCCGCCTAGGGCGGCATAATAATGAGGGCGGCAAACGCGCCCCGCCGCCCAACCCAACATACTGACTTTTATCCGCAACATCAACACAACACTGGCATAATAGGGGTCTGTCATAATAGTGAGGGCGGCAAACGCGCCCCGCCACCCTATCCAACGTAGAGGTGTAATCGGGCCATAAAAATTAGGCCCGATGGGGTCCGAGCCCGACAGAATTCAGCCCGAGCCAGACATTTTGATTGACAGCTTTATAAAACCCGCACCCGTTAATAACCCGACATTATTCAAATGTGCACATGCACACAGCTCTTTTGCCTTTTTCAAGAATGAGTCATTTATATGTTTTAACATAATTTATTCATAACAAACATAGGGTATAGGTCACTTGGAAGTCGGAACAAAGAAATAAAATAAGTCCTCTGTAACATCGTAACATCTCAGCACTCTAAATAGACCTACACCTAGCCTTTAAATTGGCCAACACACCAACGAAAAGAAGTCTTTCTTAACAAATTAAATTAAAATAAATTCTAAATTATGACGGGTATTTAGCAATAACAAAATTAAGATAAAGGCTCTGCTGGATTTGTTTTGCCACTTCTCTTTACAATCTGGCATTAAGGCCGAAATACCTTGGCGGCTAGAATAACCTTTCCTTCTGGACTGGCGGCTGGCCTGACCACAGTCAAAAACTCGCTCTCTTTCACTTCTCTGTCATCATTTGTTTCCCCTTTGCAGGGATGGATTTTAATGTTGTAACAAATGATTTGATTACTTTCTCGTGCTAATCGAAATGCATCACATGACTATTAATTTACTGCGCCAGCTAAGCCAAGCCCGGCCCGACCCAAGCCCGTCTAAAATAATAAAATTATAGACGGGCTCTATGGTTCGAACCAGTCGAAAAGAGCCAAAATGCAGTCATGTGACAAAATCCACATCACTCATTGGCCAGATGTTATTAAACGTAATTCCCAAACTGATTTTCGATTGGTCAGAATTAACGTGCAGGAAAATGGCAATGGAACTCCCACAAGTAAACAAACCGACAGACACAAAATGTCACTTTTTATTATGGAGGGATGACTGCACTGGCTGATTGTATCCCTGGTCTTAGTATACTATATAGCTTGTAAGCATCACTTTAGACAAAGAGATTTAAGCACAGCTGTGGCTGGAAAACTATGTTTTAATGCATTGCAAATGGCGAAGGCCAATCGCAAGTCACTTCAGAAGGAGGCGTGACTTAATTTAGCTAAACTACGACATGGTCATAGGTCACACTTTATTTCGATGGTCCGTTTGTTGAATATAAGTTACATTGCATCTACATGTCAATTAATTCTCATTAGATTATAAGTAGACTGTTAGGTTGGGGTTAGGGTTGGGGTTAGTGTAAGTTGACAAGTACTTGCAAAGTTTCTTATAGTCAGTTAAATGTCTGTTGAAGGACTGTTAAATGTCAGTGTCAACAGATATTAAGCAGACAGTCTATTAATACTCAAATGGACCATCAAAATAAAGTGTTACATGGTCATCTTCCAGAAATATTACTACTGATTCTGACTACTGATCAGGTAATGTTTTCCCTCTCTTTCTCTGTGTTTAAAACTGTTGGTAAAGCGCTGTCAAAAATATTTTTCCTCCACACCCCATAAGATGGGACAGCGCATTGCACTACGGCAGCTGGATTAGTCCAAAAAGGCGCAGTACTTTTTGCGGTTGGGTCTGTTTTAGTTCGTATCATGTTCTCACCACAAACGAACCGCTCAAGGGTTCGTTTGAAAGCGCACAGAGACCACCTCTTCCAGTAGGTCTCGGTACGTTTTTTTGGTCCACTTTTGGTGCGCACCCGAGTGCGATTGCTACATTGACACCTGCCCAAACGAACCTAGTGTAATTCAATCGAACTAAATAAGGCAGGTGTAAAAACACCCTAAGACTACTAGAGACTATTAAGCAGGTGTGAGATTGAGGTGGTTGGAGTTACACTATGCAGAGCTGCAGCCCCCCAGGAATTGAGTTTGAAACCACCTGTGGTCCTGAGTCCTAATGCCCCAGTAAAAGTGAAGGGGACACTACACTGTCAGTGGGCGCCGTCTTTCGGATGAGATGCTAAACCGAGGTCCTGACTCTCTGTGGTCATTAAAAATCCCATGGCACTATTCGTAAAGCGTAGGGGTGTAACCCCGGTGTCCTGGCCAAAATCCCTCAATCGGCACTTACCCATCATGGCCTCCTAATCATCCCCATCCACCGAATTGGCTCTATCACTGTCTCTTCACTCCACCAATAGCTGGTGTGTGATGAGCGCACTGGCGCAGTTGTCCTGTGGCTGCCGTCGCATCATCCAAGTGGATGCTAAACACAGGTGGTGGAGTGAAGAGATTCCCCTCATGATTGTGAAGCGCTTTGGGTGTATGGCCATACACAATAAATGCGCTATATAAATACACATTACATTACATTACATTACACTGCTGTAGATTTTTGGATACAATATGGTAGTTCTAATAGTTTAATGAAATTAATTTGATTCTTGGAAATCATCAAGCAATCCCTCCTCATTGTCCTGCAACCCCCCTTTGAGAACCACTATCCTATACTGCAAGTGAAGTATTTTCCTTCATCAAACAGGATTGAGCGTTTAATCAACTACAATAGTTTCATCAGATGGTAGGTCTGTCCCAACACTCATGCTTGTAGAGATGGCCACTTTTGACAAGGTGATTAAGTGTGCCTCAATGCGCTTCAATGTTTAGAAAAATGCCTAAGATCAGTTTCATTATTAACAAGAAGAAAATCACATTGTGCTGTGGAGTTTTAGTTTGTATTTCTGTTTCCTGTTTCCCCCGTTCCTTGATTGTTTCCAGGTGTCGTGTTACTCTGTTACCCCGTGTGTATTTCAGCCGTTGTTTTCCCGTGTTCATTGGTCAGGTTTTGTCTTAGTCGCTCTCTGTTTGGTTTTCTTGTTCCTTGGTGAATCGTTGCTTTTTGATAGTCTGTTTAATAAAGGTCTTATCTCTAAATTCACCTAAATATTACAGTAGTTCTATGACACATGGTTTATATTTTTTCTCAATGGGACTTCCCTCGGTGTAATCAAGAAGGTTGCAGAGAACCCAAAGCAAACAATGAAATGCATGACTTGGGAACAACACATCTGTCTGCTAGCGTACACCATGACTCACGTCTGGACGGGCCGGTCTGAAGTGTGTGTTTGTGTGCATGTGGAAAATGTGCAGGGGTTCCGCTGGTTCGCCCGGTGAATATAAGGTGACCTCTTCGCTTTGCATCCTGCTTTATCTCCTCCAATTCGTGTCCTCTGGAAAAAATCACTCGTTCACAGCTGGAAATTGATCTTGTGTCACTTTCTGACATGTTCTCCAGCTGACACCCCGAAACAAAATAAAGTAACGAATGTTTCCAGAGCACAGAGGGGAATGTTAAGCTTAGGACTGAGTGTATATGTTTACTGTGTGTCCTTAAAGAAGGGTTGATATTTTTTTGCGAAAACTGGAGCGACCGTCTAAGTAAGTAAGTAAGTAAGTAAGTAATGTGTATTTATATAGCGCATTTATCGTGTATGGCCATACAATCTTATTATGAGGGGGGTCTCTCCACACCACCACCAGTGTGCAGCATCCATTTGGATGATGCTACGGCAGCCATAGGACAACATCACCAGCGCGCTCACCCCACACCAGCTATAGGTGGCATGGAGAGACAGTGATACAGCCAATTCAGTGGATGATTGGGAGGCCATGATGTGTAAGGGCTGATAAAGAGAATTTGGTTACACCCCTACTCTTTACGAGAAGTGCCATGGGATTTGTAATGACCACAGAGAGTCAGGACCTCAGTTTAACGTCTCATCCAAAAGACGGCCCTCACTGACAGTATAGTGTCCCCTTCACTATACCAGGGCATCAGGACTCCCACAGACCACAGGTTGAGCACCCCTGCTGGCCTCACTAACACCACTTCCAACAGCAACCTAGCTTTCCCATGTGATCTCCCATCCAGGAAAATGATGTCACATTCGAATCATTGTAATGCAAATAATCAATATACAAAAGTCATGTATTAAAGTGTAGGCCCTGCCTCTCATGTCTTCAGTGTTTGGCAACCAAGGTTCTTCACAAATGCAAATTTCCACTATGCACTTTAACATTGTTGTGTGAGAGTGAGTTTAAAGGGGACCTATTAAAAAAGACCCTTTTTTACAAGATGTAAAATAAGTCTCTGATGTCTAGAGTGTGTATGTGAAGTTTTAGCTCAAAATACCACACAAATATTGTTTTATAACTCTTTAAATTAAAAATTTTTGGTGACTGTCGCTTTAAATTCAAATGAGATTGTGCTCTTTTTAAAAGGGGGCGGAGCTACAGATGCCTGTGTGTCAGCATAGTG
Source organism: Danio kyathit (assembly GCA_903798195.1). Taxonomy (NCBI): domain Eukaryota; kingdom Metazoa; phylum Chordata; class Actinopteri; order Cypriniformes; family Danionidae; genus Danio; species Danio kyathit. The sequence goes on along the minus strand of LR812520.1, from coordinate 4,537,330 downwards.
GTAGATTCACAAACCAGACTAATGTCTTATGCTAATGTGGGAGAGATTGTCACTAATGGGTGGGGCTTTCCCCCTCTGATGACACGTACAAAGGAAGAATGTCAATCAAAGTGTTTCTGCAGGTTTTATCAAGTGTGATCAAAAAATAAAAGTAATACATTTTTACTATTAGAAGCTGGTTATATACACACACTGCTGCCACACAACTGTGTTTAAACCTTTATAAAAGGCATTTTTGCACAATATGTTCCCTTTAAATAGAGTCTTGTCTATTGTCTTGAAAGAAGTTCTAAGACCAATATCTGAAATTAATAAATTGATATAGTCACCCAAAATAAAGAATCAATCAGTTTAGAATTTTATTTTTCTAGTGAAACTTTATAGAAACACTTATATTATCAGGCTCTCCCCAACTGCGTGATGCTATCATGTCAATATGGATCATAATCTCTAAGGAATATTTCCAGTAATATTTCCAGAAATTTTCTAGTACTAGTAAGGTGTACCTAATAAAGTGGCCGGTGAGTGTTTTTTTTCTTCATCAAACAGGTTTGAACATTAAACCAGCTACAATTTATTTTGTTATTTTATTTTATGGCCTTTCAATAGGGTTCTACAACACAATCTCACTGCAATTCGTAACTTTTTTTATTTAGTGGCTAATTCGTATGAATTTGTACGATCTAATTCGTTCCATTCAGTACGATTTGCTCATCACCCAATGATGGTTGGGTTTAGGGGCGGGGTTGGGTGCCACGCCTCCTTTTTAAAATCGTACGAAACGTAAACGTAAAATACTACGTAAAATAAAGTTCTATTCATGTTTTCAGTGCACATTTACTGTTGAAGTCAAAATTATTCGCCCTCCTATGAATTTACTTTTCTTTTTCAAATATTTCCCAAATTATGTTTAACAGAGCGAGAAGTTTTTCACAGTATTTCCTATAACATTTTTTTCTTCTGGAAAAAGTCTTATTTGTTTTATTTCGGCTAGAATAAAAGCAGTTTTTAATTTTTTTAAACCATTTTAAGGTCAATATTATTAACCCCCTTAAGCAATATTTATTTTCGATTGTCGACAGAACAAACCACTGTTATACAATGACTTTCCAAATTACCCTAACTTTACCCTAATTAACCTAGTTAAGCCTTTAAATGTCACTTTAAGCTGATTACTAGTATCTTGAAAAATATCAAGTCAAATATTATGTGCTGTCTTCATGGCCAAGATCAGTTATTAGAAATGATATATTAGGAAAATATATACAGGAAGGCTAATAATTCTGACTTCAACTGTACAATTAACAATGCATTTGTACAGAAAAGAAAATGCTAGCTCAGGAAGGACTAATGCTGGCGTGTTATTTTGCAAGCACTTGTGGCTCTGTACTAAGAAAAGCGAGCTGTATCAGCGCCCGCTGGGCTTAGAGCTGCTGGTGGCACCTGTCTCCTCTTCAGCGCCGGCCGGCCGGGACAGCACTGTATTCCCCCTGATCTCCAGGCTAATTACATTTGGATTACAGCCAAAGCTGGATCTTTCACAATGCGCCAACATGCCCACCATGCCCTGCTAGCTACCACTTTCACCCTTGGCATGCAGTCATCAGCACAATGAATGGCTCGGCGCTTATAAACTTTACTTGTCAAGTTTCTTTCATATTCTAATTTTTTTCCTTTCTGTGTATAAGGTTTCAGCTCTGAACAGAGGATACAAATGAGGGCGCAGACTATGTTTAGACTAAATTGATTAGAATTAATTAGTAGCACATAGTCAATGGTGACAACATGGAACTTGGGCAGCCCTCCTGACTACTGAATGCTTATTGTAATGATGTAAAAAAACACACTTTTCCTATGTTTGACCTGTAGAGAACTGCCTCATTGACTCGTTTTCTGTCACTTTTGGCTTGCTTAAACGTCTCATAATTGCTTGGAAGATTTTAACAGGTTACGCTGCATTATCACTGCACTAAATAAAAACTAAACATCTAAATATGAGAAATAAATGAATGATTTAAGAAGATACAAACTAGAAACAAGTCAAACGATCTACCAGTGCAGTAAGATAATTAAATAATGAAATAAGAAAACTTATATACTTTAGTTAAGAAAGTAATTACGCCAAGCAGTGTATTTAGTCTAATTATCTTAAAACTAGCTTTGTAATAATGGCTTCATAAAACAGTATGCTTTTTCTTATGTTGTGTGACTGTGGGCACTATCATGCACCCAACGCAATAAGGTGCAAGATGTGTTTGGCGCGATTTGTTGCTATTTTCAGACCAGCGCAACAGTAATTTTCATGTTTTGCGCTACGTTGTTTTAAATAGCAAATCCATTTGCGCCACTTTGTGGGTCTGAAAAGGAGGTGTGTTAGGGTGCATTGTTGGAGTGTTGCTATTTTGAGGAACTGAAATAGACCGCGCCATTGACCAACTGAAATATGCTCTAAAGTCTAGCGTAAAGCGCGTTAGTTATTCGCCTATGTGGGTTTAAACGCTTACACATTGCTTAATACACACAGGATGAACAGCACTAAACAAATATATTTACATATGAAAACAATTAAAGGATTAAAAAAATTTGTTACAAAAATTACTATTTTCTACATAAATATAAAAACCACTGCCTCCATGCCTTCTTCACCTCAGGGGGCTTTTTCAGTTTACTGATGACAATTTGCATTTGTATGATGTTATTATTACTAGCAGTGTTGTTTATTATATGCATATTTATATTTGTTTTAATAAAAACAAGTTTAGATTAGTCCACCTGTGGGATTTTGGAGACGTCTGCATCACCATATGGGGCATAAGAACAGGACGTGTGTTTGGATTTGGAACACACTTCGTTATTATTGCTCATTTATTCGTTTGCTGGAAATTAGAACTGAATTTAGAAATAGCTTTGAAACAAATCTTTGCGCTTAACAAATAAAATTAAATATGTGGGCTGATGGATGTCTTCAGTGGAGTGAGTTTCCACCGTTTCCTCACTCCACCAAAGTAAAGCAGTAAAGCAAAGAGTAAAAGTAAAAGTAAAGAGAAAGTAAAGAAACCGAATGGAGGAGGCTTGTTCTTTATCCTCTCGCTGCAGACGGTCTGTTGAACTGTTTTCTCGCTAGTGAAGCGTTCAGTTAATCCACTTACAAAGTCAGCAATATAAATAGCAAATGCTTATAACGAGAATAAAATCTCTTATGTAATGCTCATAAGAGAATAAACATAACCCTGTTAGATCAGGTGCCGCGGCACAGACTGTATTTTTTCATCCTTAAAAAAGCAAAAGTGGATTCAGACATGCTCTTATTGCTTTTTGCGCCATGCGCTTTAGACTTTACGCCTAGATCGTAAGCCGTCTTAAAACTAGAGTTACTGTAGAGGCGATTTACTCTTAATGCCATTCTGTCTTAAAATGAGCTAAATACGTTATTAGATTATAATTTCAATTAATTCTAGATCCATGCATACTGTCAACAATTTTTTATTCAAACGACAAATGTATTACTTGTGGCTTCTCATAATCAAAAAGAACAAGTATTCATTCATTCATTCATTCATTTTTTTTCGGCTTAGTTCCTTTATTAATCTCGGGTTACCACAGCGGAATGTACCACCAACTTATTCAGCATATGTTTTACGCAGCGGATGCCTTTCCAGCTGCAACCCATCACTGGAAAACACCCATACACTTTCATTCACACACATACACTATGGACATTTTAGCTTACCCAATTCACCTATAGCGCGTGTGTTTGGCCTGTGGGGGAAACCGGAGCACCCGGTGGAAACCCACACCAACACGGGGAGAACAACCCACTGCGCCACCGCGCCACCTCTTTTTTTAGGTTAAAATGTAAAAAAGTGAAAAGTCATTTACGCTAAAACGAAGTCTTAAAATGCAAGGCTACTCTTACATTGTGACTTTGATTGTAATTATGCTAAATTCCCTGCTGAAAAATTCAGCTTAAACCAGCCTAAGCTGGTTGGCTAGTTTTAGCTGGTCGACCAGCCTGGTTTTAGAGGGGTTTTGGCCATTTCCATGCTGGCTTCCAGCCATTTCCAGCCTGGTCTTAGCTGGTCAGGCTGGAAATGACCAGCTTAAACCAGCTAAAACTAGCTTGACCAGGCTGGAATTGGTTGGATACCAGCCTGGAAATGGCCAAAACCCCTCTAAAACCAGGCTGGTCGACCAGCTAAAACCAGCCAACCATCTTAGGCTGGTTTAAGCTGGATTTTTCAGCAGGGTTTGCAAGCCAAATACCTAACTATAGCTTTAGTAAGTAAGAAAAAAATGGCAAATAATCTTTAAAACAATCCTAGTAATCTTACACAATTTGATCTTGAGTATGTAATTCTCAAAACAAGATCAATAACACGTTTAGGGTAGAAAGAAGATGGTAATTCTTGACTAGACTCTTAAATGTTTTGGCAGCGCTGACACTATTTGATAAAAACTAATACTTGAACTGATTTTTAGCTGAAGAATTGTGTGTTTGTTATAAATACAACAAACATCAATTTGTCTCATATTTGAAGTTTGCATCAGTGTTTTTTCCTGCTTATTACCATTATGCTTATTAGCTTAGCAGTTAGCTTAGCATACAATCGGTTAGCAACGTGTTTACATCATTATTTAGAATGGAGAAAGTGAAAAAACTAACACGCGTGTTCATTTTTTAATATATTTGTTCATTATTTTTTGGGGCAGCACGGTGCCTCAGTGGTTAGCATTCCCTGCTGAAAAAACCAGCTTAAACCAGCCTAAGCTAGTTGGCTGGTTTTAGCTGGTCGACCAGCCTGGTTTTAGAGGGGTTTTGGCCATTTCCAGGCTGGTTTCCAGCCATTTCCAGCCTGGTCTTAGCTGGTCAGGCTGGAAAATGACCAGCTTAAACCAGCTAAAACCAGCTTGACCAGCCTGGTTTAAGCTGGACAAAGCTGGTTTTGGCTGGTCAAGCTGGTTTTGGCTGGTCAACTCCCAGCCTGACCAGCTAAGACCAGGCTGGAAATGGCTGGAAACCAGCCTGGAAATGGCCAAAACCCCTCTAAAACCAGGCTGGTCGACCAGCTAAAACCAGCCAACCAGCTTAGGCTGGTTTAAGCTGGATTTTTCAGCAGGGTTGTCACTTCACAGCAAGAAGTTCGCTGGTTCAAGCCTCGGCTGGGTCAGTTGGCATTTCTGTGTGGGGTTTGCATGTTCTCCTCGTGTTGGTGTGGGTTTCCTCCGGGTGCTCCAGTTTCCCTCACAGTCGAAACACATGTGCTGAATTAAATAAGCTAAATTGGTTGTAGTTTATGTGTGTGAATGAGTGTTTGGATGTTTCCCAGTACTGGGTTGCAACTGGAAGGGCATCCGTTGGGAAAAAGATATGCTGGATAAGTTGGCGGTTCATTTTGCTGTGGCGACCCTGATGAATAAAGGGACTAAGCTGAAGGAAAATGAAGGAATGAAATATGGAGTTGATCAGTTTCTCTTTATCTGTTTAAAAAATATTTTAAAGAATATCTCTTTTTTCCATAACTGATGGCAGTCATTGAATATAAACATTCAGTTCATTTGTTGAATTTAGCATAAGGTTCTCCACCTTATAAACCCAGAGAAAGCGTAGTTTCCTTTTCAAGGGAACTTGATGCCACATCATGGTATGGGAATGTCTTCAATAACATGTTCAGTCTAAATCAGACATGTCCAAAGTACGGCCCGCGGGCCATCTGCGGCCCGCAATCAGTTTTGTGGCGGCCCGCGAGGCTTTTAATAAACATTAATAGAATCTGGCCCGCTATACAAAAATGAACGTAATTCAATGAATAACCACCGGGTGTCGCTATTACATGCATTCAATTAGGCAGCCTTTCCTGTCATGACGTAAAACCAACCGACCAAACTGAAGGAAACATTATTGATAACCACGTTTTGGCGAGCCATGGCACAACCAAGAAAAAGGAAAATCAACAGTGAGTGCAGGAAATTTCAGTCACATTGGGGCAAAGAATATTTCTTCACAGAGGTCAGCGGGAAATGTGTCTGTTTAATTTGCCAGGAATCAGTTGCAGTAATGAAGGAATATAATATTAAATGTAGGGATGCAACGATTATAGAATTTGGTTGTACGATTATAGTCTGAGAAATAATCACGGATATCACGATTATTATGCATTCATTAATTTCAAACACCACTAGTTTAGAAAATAAGATGAAAACTCCCTAATTTGTACAGTGTTATTTATTGCTGCTCAGTAACCAATTAACACAGCACATAATAATATTAGAAACAAACAATAGTCCATTTCTTTGTGCTTAAAAATAAGTGAATTTTTTGACATTTAAACAAATAATTTTACACTGTAAATAAATGACAGAACAATTAATAAATAATTAAAAAACAGTATTTGTCTAATGCAGAGCTTGAAATAAACTTGTTTACCTGGTAGCACCAGTGCTCCCAATTTAAGAAAATGTCGGAGAACCAGAAAGAAATTAGGAGCACCCACCAAAAATGAACGAGCACCACTGCAAATTGTATATTAACGGATTTATTGTATTTGAAAACAACATCAATTAGGACTAACAAAAACCAGAAACAAGTAACTAATTCTGTTATGACTTATTGATATTTGTGCAATAATTCCAAAATGAATGTCTAATAATTATAAAATATTTATGATGACGAAGATGACAATAATACTAACAAAGAATAACATTTCTCATTACAATTCTGCCTTGAATGTGCTTGAATGTTATCTGCTATAAAAAGTCCTACTGTTACATTATGAAAAATAAATTTATGGTTTGCATCAAACAAAAATGAAGCATTGCAGTAAGAAAAATTTATTTTGCACTATTGTTTTATATGCATAACAATTTAATAAACAGAAATAATGGACAAAAGAAAGGAAGAAAAGTCTCACTTCTGCACCCTTCACCGAAGGTGAATTTATAAAGGAGTGTCTGATGAGTGTTGCAAATATAATTTGCCCAGAGAAGATTCAAGATTTTAAAAACGTAGGTCTTTCTAGAAACACAGTTGGACGACGAATTGAAGACTTGTCAGCAAATCTAATATATATATATATATATATATATATATATATATATATATATATATATATATATATATATATATATATATATATATATATATATGTATGTATGTATGTATGTGTGTGTGTGCGTGTGTGTGTGTGTGTAAATATATATGTGTCTGTGTGATGCATGTAAAATTTGGCCCGGGACAACGTTTTTTTTTTGTATCTGGCCCTCGGCCCAAAAAGTTTGGACACCCCTGGTCTAAATAATTACAGTACATAATGTGGCAGTGAATCAATCTAATGTATCACGATTTAATTACACATTAAATCTGCTTGAGAAATGACATTCCCAAAAGAAAGTAGAGAAGGATACTCAAAAAATGTCAATTCTGTCATCGTTTATTCATCCTCCACTTGTTCCAAACATGTCTGAGTTTCTTTTTTCTGTTGAACACAAATGAAGATATATTGAAGATGCTGGAAAGAAATAGCCATCTTACACGCTTTTGTTTCTATTATAATTGTCATTGCCTGTTTTTTCTCCCAACATTTCTTCCAATCATCACAAATACTGCAGACGACCTATTGACCCAAGATTCTCACAGAAATCAGTCAAGTGAAGGAAAAATCATGGTTTGGGGTTACATTCAGTATGGGGGTGTGTGAGAGATCTGCAGAGTGGATGGCAACATCAACAGCCTGAGGTATCAAGACATTTGTGCTGACATTACATTACAAACCACAGGAGAGGGCAGATTCTTCAGCAGGATAGCGCTCCTTCTCATACTTCAGCCTCCACATCAAAGTTCCTGAAAGCAAAGAAGGTCAGGGTGATCCAGGATTGGCCAGCCCAGTCACCAGACATCAACATTATTGAGCATGTGTGGAGTAAGATGAAGGAGGAGGCACTGAAGATGAACTCTGGGAGTCCTAATAAGTGATTTGAGTCTGATGATGTATGATGCAGTCCTCCAAGCTCTGTGTCCACTGCAGCATGACTTTATATTCTATACTGGACATTATTTCTGTTAAGTGACAAGACTTTTGTCTAAGCAAAGTCAGACCTTACTGTCCTAATTAAATCATTAAAAATCAAGGCATGATCATATTTTATTTTGGTAGAATAAGCGTAATCTAGAGGCCTTTGCCTTTTATATAAGCCACTTCTGATACCAAATGATCAACTAGAAGTCAAGTTATTATTTGTTGTTCCTAAATCCTAGATAGGCGACAAGACTTTTGTCCGGTAGTGTACATACTGTACTTTAAAGAACCTTTTATGGAATGAAAAGATTCAATGGGTGGTATTAATTATTTTTAAGAGTGTTTGGTATAAACTATGATTAACGCCATATTTTTGTGATAGTCTTAACGATTTTATCAAAAAGGAAAACATCTCTTACTTTACTTGCCTTGACTGTGGCTGACTATTTTTACCTACCCTCCAAGGCTTTCTTTATTAAAGGTGCAGTATGTAAGTTTGACACCCACTGGTTGAACTGGGTATTGCACTCCTAGATCAAAATAAACACACGCGTGGGATGCCAGAGATTGAGTACAGGAGCGAGTGATTTAAACACAGGAGCGAGTGATTTAAACCGTGTTCTAAATAAAATCAACGACACGCGACAGAAGGAATTATGTTCCATATTAAAAGGAGTTTTAGTTCTAACCAACACCTCGAATTGAGATATTAGAAACGGTTTCTATTTCTCACAGCTCAACATGTGAAACCTATGACAGTGCACCTCAGGTAAGCCTCGTGTGTTTTATTCAGTGCTAAATGCTAACAATGTGAGTTTGAATGGATTCTAAACCTTACCGTTTCGTGAGTGAGTGCTTATTCTGTGCTTCTGAAAGGCTGTATTTACATTTTTGTCGTGTTTCGTCTGGTGCAAAGAGTCAAACTGCTGTTTGCGTGTTGTTAGGACACGAGATTACAATGTTACCTGCTCACCTAATGTTTACGTTCGTAATGTTTATATCATTTGCTAATTAATAACCTCATGTGGAACTGAATCTGTCTCATTTCGACGTCTGATACTGTCCATTTCGGTCACGGGCGCATGCTTTCAGAGCCTTTCTGAATGAATGAATGAAATACGCTGTTTTCCAACAAGGCAACCCGGAGTGCTGAAATATAATTGGCTAAACTGGCATTCTGCAGGCTAAACAAAGACAGCGTTCCGGCACGGAAAAACCATTTTCAAAGCAGAATATCTGACTTCAGCATTGTTTTTCAGATAAACAAGTATGTTCACTTGGGATGTTTCTTAAATATCTGCAAACATATTATGGTATTTTTATGCTTTAGAAGATTCAAAAACTTACATACAGCACCTTTAATATGTGTTTTAGAATAGCAAATAAACTAAACCTTGACAAATGTTAAACCACTGTATCCTTTTCTTGTATCCTGCACTTGTTCAAATAACAGAACAAGCTTTAAAAAAAAAGAAAAGAAATGAGAAAAATCTAAACCACTGGACAGTTGCCATAATATACAGTTGAGATAAGTTCCTCTTTCCCCCTGATGTCATAGGCATTCAGCTGCCAGCAGAAATACTCCAGGTTAACTTCTGTTTAACCTCGGCAGGCTTTTTTTTTTCTTCCAACCGCACCTATTATTTACAATGGCACAAGTGGCACCGGATAAAATCTGGCCGTTCTTTAAAGTTAATCAGCTTTTGGAGTTGCTTATCAGTGATGTACTGTCACCAGCCGCTTTGAGTTGCTGCGACCAAAGGGAGGAAATGACCTCATGAGTGATGTCAGAAAAAGAACAGCACGTTAACTGTTATTTAGTAGACGTTGTGGTGTAGAAGCAAGGGAAGAAACAATATGGGTGTCCCAATTTTAAGTGTTAAAGTAAACAATTCAGAACGTAAATCACTTCCTAGAGAACTCAGAACACTCACCCACTCATTTATTTTCCTTCAGCATAGTCCCTTTATTTATCAGGGGTCAACACAGCGGAATGAACCACCAACTTATCCAGCATATGTTCTTCCATCCGCAACGGAGTACTGGGAAACACCCATACACTCTTACATTCCCACACACACTCATACACTATGGCCAATTTCATTTACCCAATTCCCCTATAGCGCATGTGTTTGGACTGTGGGGGAAACTGGAGCACTCGGAGGAAGGCCACGCCAACACGGGGAGAACATGCAAACTACACACAGAACTCGAACAAGCAACCTTCTTGCTGTGCGGCGACAGTGCCACCAGATTTGCATTTATAGTTTCATATTATTTTCATTATGTACATCAAAATCAAGTCTCTGACCTCAGATTCTCAGTACTTTGCCGTCACAATGAGGGAGGCTATAGCATGCTTGGAGACATAATCGATTTTCCACCCCTATTCCCTGTTATTTCTACTGATCCCGCTACACAGAAATATTGACTCGAGCAATTATCCATGGCCAGGAGGAGATGTAAGCAATTGTATTAGTATTGTCTACTAATATACGCACACAGGGTTTGGCTGGGTTAATGTTACACGGTTTAATTGACCAATTTCTTGGTCTCATGCATGTTGTCAACGAATGTCATGCTTTCCTACCATTTCCCACAAACAATTATCTAATGCGAGTCTGTGATGTCAACCATGGTTTGATCATGTTGCTGTTTATCCTTAATGGGAAGGTGATCTTGATGAATGAATTGCGCTCTTTA